>CAKNEU010000081.1:0-140142 GCA_930272665.1 Mariannaea elegans
TATTTAATTAAATACTTTATTACTTATATTTTTAAAATTAAATTTTTCTTAACCTTTTATATTACTTACTAAATTATTATAATAAAAAGTAATATTAAAAAAGATTTTAAAAAAGCTAAACTTATTTCTTTAAATCTAAAAAGTATTATATTAAAGCTTAATATAAAGCTATAAACCCTAATACCTATTAAGAAAAAGGTAAGCTTACCTAACCTTTAGGTTTTAAAAACTTTAAAAATAATACTTAAGGCTAGCTCTTAATTTAAATATCTTAAAAGATAAATTAAAAGGCATTATAATAGCTCCCTAGTATTTATTCTTAAAATACTTAAGTTATTTTTTAAGGAAATAAAAGTAATAATATATAAGATAGCATTATTAAAGTCTAAGATCTAAATCCTTTAACAATTAAATAAGGCCCTTATTAAGCAGCATAAAGCAAAAAGAACCTACCTATAAAATAAAAAAAAGATAACTATAAATAAGGGAAGGGAAGCAATTAATTAAATAAATATTAACATGCAAGAACAGGCTAAATCATCAAGAAGTGGTAGTTAAGGTAGGTCAATACAACCAAAAGAAGGCTATTGTGGAACATGTGGCAAGACCGGTTATAATAGAAGAACATATCAGGTTGTTATTGAGATATCTGGGGAAGAGTGTAGCAATTGAATTTAATTGATTAAGTGCATTGTTATATTTTTATCTTGAATTCTTTCTTAAGGGTTGAGAATTTTGTTGCACTCGCTTATTTGTTGCACTCGCTTGTGGAGTACGTTATCCTATTCTTCAACTTGCCAAGGTGGGGGACGGGAGGTGGAGGGATTTTAATGAACCGGAATTGCTCATTCTCCGTCGGGAGACGGCGGATACTGATCGCGAAGGACTGGCATATTCGGTGGTTTTGAATGGAAGTTGCGTACCTAAAGATATATCTAAGGCAATAACACAGTGGTAATGTGCATGGGGCGAATGGCATATGTTGTTGTCGCCGTTAACTCCCTTGGTGTACTCTCTCAACCGTTATATGGCAACACAAAGCAACGGCTTTAGCCATAAGAATAGTAACGGAGGCTTAAAGACATTCTCTCTCCACTTTACCAAGATAGCCAGAGCAGACTACAGTGATGGCACCCAAGAATAGAAGCAGTCTCGCCAACAAGCAAGTTTCCATCAAAAGATGCTGTAATTTTCAGCAATTGTACCCTCAAAGCTCCAAGTTAAGAACTACTCAGAATTTTGTCCCCCGCATCAATGACGAACACGATAGTCCAGATGTCACCTATTACCTGAATCCCAGTGATGGTAATTATCTGCTCTGTGGTACCTCCCAATATCACGATAGTTCGCAGACGCTCCTGCCAGGCAGATATCCAGACACTATATTATGCATTTACAGCATCTATAGTACCGGATGAAGTCTTGGTCTTGATAAAAATGGGAGCTGGTCGAGACCGAAGAGGTTCGTAGGCGGTTTGGTCAATGATAGGGTAAATATAGAACGGAGACGAATGAAAGCGATTAATAATCTCTTGAAGCTCTGCATCAGGACAAAGGACAAGTGCGAAATCCACCATTTTATGCGCCGACAGAGCGAACCTTGGCACTTATTGAGGGTGACAATGGCCCTCTGCTACAGATACGATTTGTGCTAAAGCTGGATACCCGTGACAAGGCGTCATCTTCGATCAGGCTATTGTAGGAAGGGCGAAATGGCGACGCGATCTGTGCATGTTACGTAATAGCTGTATCCGACGGTGCCATCGGCTTGCCATCGGCTTGCCGCCGGAAACTAACCCAGCTAATGACCCTAACGAAGGTTATCAACTAACCTAACTATAAAAGACCTACTTTTTTCCTTCCAATAGCTAGAAATCAAGACATTCTATGACCTCAATTTCCCCTCTTGTTGTAATAGTGCAGATGTGATGGGTTCGACTTCAACAAAAGGAAACGGCGAGGTACAATGGCGCAAGAGCTGTTGGTGCCCCTAGTAGGATCTGTGAAGAGCACATGACGCAAAGGGGATGCTTAGTATCACATTCAAATGTAGGAAAAGAAGTCATAGAAGCTCTTGATTTTCTATCTATCTGTTGGAAAAAGGTCGGTCTTTTATAGAGGGAAAATGAAGGTCCGTGAGGTGGCAAGGTTGCAAGGTTGCTAGCTATACGAGAAGGCAGCAACTTGACGTTATCGTCAAATTGCCACAAGCAGGCAGCTTGGTTGCGTTAGCTATGACCCGTTTGACACTTAGAAACAACAGCATAAGCTTACTTCTTCTGCGTGTGAAGGTTAAAGATGCGTGTGTGTCTAAAGTCGTGGGTGAGGGCTGATGGTAAAGCATTAAAAAAATAAATACATCAATAAAATGAAATATATAGGTATGTAGAAGGAATCAATCGATCTAATCCCTCACGCAAAGGAATACCAGAAATCAGCCAGGGTAAGTTCAGCTATTATAGGTTCTAGGATACTGTAAGTGAAGAGGCAGGTTTTTGCAAGCTACTTTTTAGTTGATATGATGATTGAAGAAGTCTGTTAAAAAGGTGCACTGAATTCAAGCCTGGGATAACTTGCGGCGCAGCTCCCCTCCAGAAAGAGTCAACTCACCGCTTGCATTCTCTGAAAAGTTTTACACATCTCAAGGCTCCCGTTCGTTTTGAAAAGATCGGGTCAAGCTTCGACGATTGTTATGGTGAATTTTCCGTTGGAAAATGCCTCTCTCTTCGGAAGAAGAGGTAATGGAAGAAGAAGAAGCGGCGTTTTGCTTCGCAGATAGTCTTTCGTTTGCAAGAAAGTTGACATTTATGTTTGAATGAATCCATATTTTGGAGCAGACGAGAGGCTATGGCGGTGGATTGTGGACGCTTTAGGGTATGCCGGCTCAATAGAGACTGCTTTATCAAATGACCTTTGATACAGACTCTCTAGTTGATACAAACTTTCATACAGCCTTATATTTAATAGAACATCAACAGAATAAAGTCTGGATGCAATCCAGGCGTTGCCGGCTTCCAGTATGGTGACTCCTGTCATCTAATTAACTCGACGTGCATATATAGTATCATGCAGGTCGCCCCTTACTTATCGGCAGTTCCGTAGGGTCGGTCCGAACCGAGAGATCGGCTTAAATCGTCGGATCGAACCGTCGGCTTTCCCGTCGACCCGAATCTCTTCGGACGTTTCATTTCCTCTATTCAAGATAAATGCATTTCTATTTAGTCAGATAGAAAGACAAGAGCCTCTATGACCTTAATTCCTCCTCATTGAATCTAACACCTGGGAGCCGATCGATAGCCCGCAACATTTCCACCATCAGTAGGATAGCCCATGTCGTCGTCATAGGACCAGATCAACCTTGAAACCTCCCGAATTCCACACCAATTTTAATAGTTTCTCCAGTCGCATTAATTTGAATCTGTAAATGATGGATGGTTATTAAGACACATACAAAGTAAGGTACTGCTAACATATGGGTGCAATGTACTACCGTTAGTACCCTTAATTTCCACCACCACGCCACCACCAATCGCCGGTTTCCTCTACGGCACTATATTAGCGATCTCTAGGCCACAAGTTTAAGCTCATCTCACCGTTATAGAACCGAACCCTGTTACTAGAATTATAGTAACTACGGGGCGATATAGCTCATGTTGGTGGCCAGGGCACCCAAGGGGTTGGAGAAGGAGCGATCCGCTTCTTTCCCATACAGAAAGAGAAAATTGAAAAATAGAGTACAGAAGGAGGACACGATTGTAGAATGGTGACTGGCTTGCTGAAGATTGAGAGGTCAACTGTAGCACAAGACCAGACCTGATTTAGATCTACGAAGTCTTCGCCCTCTCGCATGAGCACCGTCGAAAATCCACAAACCGCAGCCATGTGTTGTTCTTGTCCACTTAGTGCTAATAATCATTGTGATGGTGCCTGGCGCTTCCATGTCGGATGGAAGTCCCCAGAAACATAATTGTGAGAAAATCCCGAGGAGCTACTTCAAACATACAAGGCATAGGGTTGGTAGCGCCTCAAGACTGAAAGCTGATACTCCTAGAAGGAAAGACACGTTCATTACACGTGAATACTTCGATTCCTCATTGCGGTGGTTATATCTCCCCCTATACCGCATATGGATGCTCCATCAACTGATTCGGTGTCTCCTTCGGTCATTTGTTGCAAAAAGAAGAATGCAGTCTAGTGTAGGATTGGGCGGCGGCTCTGTGGGAAATTTGTGAGCTGACCAAACGTTTCAGGCTCAGAGAAGCAATTCCAATAGGTTAAATGCCACTCCACTCCAAGTGTTTCAACAGGGTTGCTATCTATCTGGCGAGGGATGCAAGGCACTGCCGGCTAAATAGTCTAGCTAAACGCCGCCATTGACCAGATGGCCGATATTCATCAGGGGTTCGAGTCCACAATGGCGCGACAGGAGGAATCTAGTGAATGGTTATGGCGCCGAAGTTGCCGTTAGCATCTTGATAATAGAGCGAGCTTCGTCCGTTTCGCATATTGTAAAATGTAGGCTTCATTCAGTTCAATTTCATTCATTTTTTCAATCTTTTTGTTCGAATTTTTTGTTCTTCAATTCTACTCACTTAGTCGCTCCTTTGGCTGAATTAGGGCTGGTTCTCTAATTCACATGTTTACTGGTTATTTATTTCCCCGCTTTGCCCGAGGTTCGTCATTATGCCACCCGCAACACTCATCGCTGCTCTCGCCATGGCTGGATTTGCTCGCAACCAAATTGACAACACACAACCTGAGGGTATAAACCCGATCGAGGAGTTCAGTGTGGAATTCCTAGGAAACCAAGTCGCCAACAATAGCGCAAGTCACCGGGATCTAGGATTCACGGGGCACCTCCAAGGGAAATGGTACGCCGTCTACGGCGACACGCTCTGGTGTGAGCAGGGTGTCACCAATCCCTCCAACGATACGGACGGATTCCACGGCATGGTCCGGGATTCTCTGTCTGCTTTGACAGATGATCCTCTGGTAGTCCATGACTTGCATCTGAATGATGATAAGCCCATCCCTCACCAGAACCAGTTCATACCCTTCAATGAGACATGGGGAGAGACGAACATGTTCGGTTTTGGGGGAACAAGCATTGTCGAGACGAATTCCGATACAGGTACCGGCGCCGTCTATTATCTGGTGGTAAATAAACTTCGAAACCCTGTCCTGTGATTGAGTATTCCCTGACCCTGGAAAATTAGAATGACGCAGAGAACTACAAAGGCGCTGGTGTTGCCAAGGTTGAACTAGTTGACAGCGTTCCTACGGTCACCCAGCGATTCGGCGAAAACGGCTGGTGGTGGGATGGAGACTCGGTCGCTCACTATGGAGACGTTGCGGCGTATCGAGATGTCCACAGCGACTATATCTACATTCTTGGCAACCCCCCAAACTGTGAATCTGGTTTTCCGAAGGGCTCGTATGTGTATCAAGCCCGAGTCAACGCTAGTGATGCCTTTGACCTTAGCCAGTACGAGTACTGGTGGGGTAGAGAACGAGGTTGGAAGTCCGAGGTTCTGACGGAATTCACCTCTGAGACGGCAGTGATGTGGGGTGTGGGCCAAGGCCAAATCGTGTATAGCCATTATTTCAAAACCTACATCTATGTTCACCTGGGTAAGCAACTAACTATCTATTCAAAAAAGAGAAGCAGATCAACTAATACGAGATGAATAGACATGGGAGGAAACACGGTCTATCTCCGCACAGCCCCAAGCCCTGAAGGGCCATGGTCCGCGGATAAGGAGATATTTACGGCGACACCTATTGACAACGGTCTTGTTTATGCAGGTCTCGCGTATCCTCATTTGGATGCGACCGGCAAGACGCTAACTATTGGATTTACAAACAACAATCACATCCAGATCATCAAGGTTACTTTTGCGTAAGATCGATCGTCCATGTCCCCATTACTACTAAGCAGATCGACGCTGGGATTATGGCTGCTTACACTTATGTCTGAGTAAGGCCAGAGCATGATGATTTTAGAGTTAAAATAGCAATTGAGATAGACTTGAACAATGGATCCATGGACCTTCGGGCAAGGTTTGTGAATGCTACGTCTCTCTTTCTCCAATGGCTGCTCTGTGCCGCTTCGGTTCGGGCTCGCCGCACTCTGTTATCCAATAATTGAGGGCAGTTTAGGGTCGAGCATCGATGTGCTGGTTAGTGTTACAGTGTGGCTCGTTGCTTGCATCCAGGCATCAGTATAAAACTTGTACTTGCCTTAGTTTGGAGTAAGCTGCGGTGTCACGATCCCCTCGACAGGCCATCCACCTCTCCGGTAGTTCGAGGGTCGTCGCCCAACTGCCATTAGCACTTGGATCCTGATAACTAATCCGGTAGGTGATGTAACCATGAACAAGTATTCATTCGAACTGAAGTTGGGGAACTCTTGGATGGCGGTCACGAGAGGTGTGACCCTACCACGATGTAATTGGAGCATCGTGGACTGATCTCCGCACGATCCCTGTTAATCAGACAAAGAAGCATTAAATAATTGGATGGGCTAATCTCGGCCCTTTCCCCAGACAAGGGACAAAACTTGATGCCTAAAACTACCCTAAATTGGTCCGGTAGACTGGTAGGAAGTTGCTCGGCAGTGAAGTTTTCTGTCGGTCCCTCTCTTGGGCCAGATGAAGATGCCACCGCAGATCAGAGACTCGCCTGAAAGGTATCATACTAACTCAGCCTATGTATGATCAACGTACCATGCCACTGCTGTATCAAGGGTTCCTCTACTAATATACCCCGCATGACCTTGGTTGGGTGACATTTTGTCATCAGCTTATTGCAGTCACGTTAGACAGACCGACTTCTCTGAAGATTAACGTGTAATACAGGGATCGGCAGCTCCTGAGCGATGACACCCTTCCTATATTGACAGTGATCAATTGAAGCACAATGGAACTGAATCATTCTGCACAAGCGATTCCAGGATTCACTCGATGCGTCTCCGTGACGCCATATAACTACCCCTCATCTACCTCTTTTTGGCTGTTTCCAATTGAGAGAGCAACACTTCTCAATTTGATCCACATTCCAACCAAACACATAGTTCAATCCTTGAGACACCCCCATACATCTCGGAGTCAAAACTCCATATATAATCTCCAACAAGATGGCAGATCTGAAAAATGGGTCTAATGGAGTCGAAGAGCCGTCAGTTCCACTTTTCGCCCTCTTCTCACACATTTGCCTTAAGCCATCCCTGCTGGCGATCCTCACTAACCCACTCGCAGGAAAGGAATAGACGAGAACCCAGTGCTGAAGGAGCACCAAGAAAAGATTGCCAAACTGACCGAGAATGTCGCCGGTGAGATCCGCAACCCTCTCACAGGGATCCCGCGTGAACAACTCCTCGACGATGTAACTCAGTTCCATCGCGAGAAGGCCCTACCGGAAGATATATTACCTCTGCTGAAGAAAGGTGCCCTGGTAGCACAGAACCCTGCCTTGTTCGAGGATCTCGAGGACCTCGACGAAGATGAGAAGCGGGTTTTGAGAGAAGAGGCTACCCACCGCTGGAAGCATCCATGGGCATTGTACTATACCATCATTCTTAACTCCGTCGCCGCTGCTATTCAAGGATGGGACCAAGTTAGTTTTTATCACTTTCTCTATAGGTTAACGTTCTACTAATTCGCTCAATAGACCGGCTCCAATGGGGCTAACTTGGCCTTCCCCGATGCGCTGGGAATCCCCGACTCTGCGGGTTCGTCGTGTGGCCCCGTCGCAAACGAGGGAGAATGCTCCAAGAACAGTTGGATCATTGGGTTCGTGAATGCGATGCCCTATATTACCATCTGTATTTTGTGAGTCGTTACAAATAGAAAACACTTGAAGAAATCCACGTGATACTAATGGTTCTAAGCGCGTGCTGGATTTCTGACCCTCTAAATGACCTTCTGGGCCGTCGAGGTGTCATCTTTGTCGGAGCAATTTTTTCTTTACTCGCGCCGTTTGGCATGGGCGTGTCCCAGACTTGGGGCCAGCTTGCAGCTTGTCGGTAAGTGCAAGATTCTGAACGCTCAAGATAACCACTAATTAAGATGATTGACGTCTATTAGAATGCTTCTCGGAATTGGAATGGGTCTGAAGGAAGTAACGGTGCCTGTGTTCTCGGCCGAAAACGCGCCAGCCATTATTCGAGGAGGTTTAGTTATGTCTTGGCAAGTCTGGACAGCATTTGGTAAGAGATTTAATACCTTGATTAAGAAGAGAGGAGACGGGTCCTGACTAAGTATTATAGGAATTTTCCTAGGCACCTGCGCCAACTTGGCAGTCGGAAAGGCCGGGAAGATAGCCTGGCGCCTTCAGTTCGCATCAGCCTTCATCCCTGCTGTGCCCCTGGTCATTGGCGTATTCTTCTGCCCTGAAAGTCCCCGTTGGTACATGAAGAAGAAGAAGTATACCAACGCATGGGAGTCCCTATTAAGACTCAGAAATACTCCACTCCAAGCCGCTCGGGACCTTTACTACATTCATGCCCTACTAATGCAAGAAGAAGTTCTCGTACAGGAGGCTGGGCTGAAGGCTACTAATAATATGGTTACGCGATTCGTCGAACTTTTCACCATTCCCAGGAATAGGCGTGCGACATGGGCATCGGGTATCGTGATGATTGCCCAGCAGATGTGTGGTAGGCTAGCCTATACCGAGATACCCAGTTGTTGATGTTATTAACATGAGATTTAGGAATCAACATAATCGCTTTCTACAGCTCTACCATCTTCAAAGAGAGTGGTATTAACGACTACACAGCGCTGTGGGCCAGCTTTGGATTTGGTTTAATCAACTTCCTGTTTGCCTGGCCTGCGGTCTACACCATCGATACCTTCGGACGACGAGCCCTTCTGTTGTTCACATTCCCAAACATGTTTTGGACACTATTAGGTTTGAAAACAATACATGCACTACAAATTTACTGGCTCTAACATACTGGACAGTTGCCGGACTTTGTTACTTAATTGAACCAAACAAGGATGACAGCACCGCCCGAATTGGAGCAGTCGCTACATTTGTGTACCTATTTGCGGCATTTTACTCTCCAGGCAAGTCACCATATTCCGTATATTCTTGACTCGACCGCCAAGTTCTAACAGTCACCTTATAGGCGAGGGGCCTGTCCCGTTCATGTACTCTGCCGAAGTCTTCCCCCTGTCTCATCGTGAGATTGGCATGTCCTGGGCTGTCGCAACCAACAATTTCTGGGCATCAGTGCTCTCGCTGACATTCCCTCGAATGCTCATTGCCATGTCTGCCACAGGAGCATTTGGGTTCTATGCTGGACTCAATCTCGTCGCTCTATTCTTTATTTTTCTGTTTGTACCAGAGACAAAGCAGAAAACCCTGGAGGAACTCGACTACGTCTTTGCGGTGCCGGATCGCACTCATGCTGCTTACCAGCTGAAGGTTGTTTTGCCTTGGTGGATCAAACGATGGATCTTCTGGCAGCGAACAGCAAAGTGCCCTGACCTGTACCACGACGAAACAAAGGTCCCGAGAAAGGATGAGCCTTAAGGGCAAAATCTCTCTCATCCGGATACCCACGAGAACCGCAGTGCATTTAACACAATTTATCAAAGTTGGCTCGGGCAGATTGAAACGATGGAATGCTCTCAATTTAGTTTGCAACTAATCAACGATGATTTAAGCTCGAATTGTTCCCCAATGATACCTCCAGATAGCTACTCAATACCATGATTATTGCTCAGTACTTACAACAGAACACAAAATTAAAGAAAATTTACCCTACTTTACGTTAATTTCGTTCTCAAAAGTCCGGAGTGCCTGTGTTGAACAGGCAACCCCAATGCCAATCTCAGGCATCAAAACTAGCAAAGCTGTCCAAACACCATACATGCAATAGAACTATAACAACAGTAGATAAAATAGAATATTTCATTTTTAGTATCAAATCATAATTACCTGTGTTATGCCTTCACACTAACCGCTGCTCTTCCTAAGTCCTGGAGCAGTTGCTTCAGGTTTTCCAACAAAGGTGGTGCAGTCTCAACCTGGAGGCTACAAGGAAAATTGGCCTGTAATATTTCCAAAACGGCGCTTATAACGGCTTCTTGGTTTGATAGTGGTACGACAGTTATGGCAGCTATGTCGGTAACCTGAGGATAAGAAATGCCTGGGACACCTTTCCCCAGAGTGATGAATCGCTGCATGGCTGGGGAGTCCGGGCCATCGAGACAGACGACCTGTGGCACTGTTGCTTGCAGAGGCACTTCGTTACTCATTCCGTTCGCTATCGAAATGATACTATAAGCCCATAGAGCGAGACTTGCGTGATATACCGCAATCGCATAGAACCCACGGATTTGTTTAAGCCGGAATTTCCTGGCAGCACGGATGACTTGGCCCGCGTACCAGATGGCCTGGCGCGATTCAGGTCCCTCGACCCACGCCTGTAGAGACGGTAGGACTCGGCGGGCGTCTTCGAGGTTACCTTTCCCGGCAAAGAACTCGATTTCCTCCAGCGACATGTGGAGGTACATGTGAAGAAGCTCTAGTATGAGCATAATCTCTGATGATGGTGGGTCCTGTCCTCCTGAAATATTCATTCGGAAGTGATGAAGTGTTCTTATGAGATCTTGGTGCCGAAGTGCCGCAGCCGGGTCAGAGTATCCTGGCCGCTTGATTGTCGTCATGACTTGAGAATGCTGCCAGATCATTCCCCAGATGCCATGCAGGATGACCTGTTGGTAGAGATGTACGTCGCAATCTTCTGGAATCTCGATAGGGTCACGAAGGAAATCTATGAGACTCAGATAGCGATCGGATGCCCTTGACCTGCTGAGGTAGATTGCCTTCCACTGCTCTGCATCCTCCGCTTGCCAGAGATCTTGCGAATCTGGCAGAGCAGTAGCAAGCTCGGCAAACGAGATGACAGGGTTTGTCAACAATGCCATGCTTGTCTGTGCATCAACGATAAAGGCATGAAACACGAGGCGTTTGTAGCTTTCATTCTCCACCCAGGCAAGCCATTTGTTGTGGAGAATCTTCCCGGTATCCTGAGGACGAGGCGCCAATGGAGGTACGCTCGGTTTTCGAAATTTCCCACCACGCCTTAGCATCTAATTATTGTTCGCATTAGTTATTGCTTGTTCAGAGTACCAAACACTACCATACCGTGTAAAGAGTCTGAGTGTGGCTCTCTGCAATTTCAGTCTTTCGTTTGATACCGCTCCAAAGGCCAATCTCAATTTCGCACATGAACGACTGGACGATCCATAATTGCCGAGTCCTGGCATTTGATTCTTCGCATCTTGTCGGGATAGTGGTGCGGATAGTCTCTTGAATCGCGAATCCAAGTTTCTGTACCGAGACAATGTCAGTCAAAACGGCGCCTGATGCAACGACGGCACCTAGAAGTTCCGGTCTAGATTCGTTAGGTCGAAAAGAGGACATGTGGATAAATGAGTCTATCTGATGGCGATGGTAGAAGAAGAAGCCCTGTAGTAGATCATCGAGGACTTCTGGGGTGGGGAAGGCATTTATAGCGAAGTGGGACTTCTCTAGGCGGCAGTGATTTAAAATCATTCCCAGAAACTTGTCCCTGGCCGGCCGACTCAATCTCTCTCTCATGCAATACTGATTGAACAGTGGTTGCGTTTCTGGGGAGCCATGATCGGTTCCCAGAGCAGACAAGTCCTCAAGTTGAACCGCTATTGAATCCTCCTGCCGAGGCTCCCAAACACTCAACGATGATCTTTTATAGGCTTCTGCGCCAAGTGCGACATGCTTCTTTGGGCTCTCGACATCCGCGGCGTCCAGGGCTTGGGCAAGCATGGGTTGTTGGTGGAGATCGATAGTATGAGGATCACTGCAAAGTTGATCGATGAAGCCAAAGTCAGCATCGTTGAAGTCGAATCCTCCCTCCATGGTAAAGTCTAAAAGTCCCCGGTTTCCAAATCCAGCATTGAGATCGGCCCACGCTGGGGAAGAATATGCGCACGCGCCTTCGAGGAGTTGGGGAGTTATAACACCCTTAAGGAATCCTGAAATGTAGTGTTCTTGGAAGTCGAAAGGCGAGGTAGAGGGAAGTGGGAGTGGTGCTGAGGATTGGGTTGTTTAGCACGTCCTTGAATTGTAGAGAAAATCTGAGTGGACTCACCTCTGATCATCGAGTTTGGAGTTGGGAGTGTAGCGACTTGTTCAACAGAATCGACAGCGCCGGGAACAATAGTTGACTCATTGCTTGGTTGTGGTGCAGATGGGGACACGGCATTGTCTAGTAATAGTCAGCAGCTGTATGGGAGAAGATTGCAGAGCATGACAAAAGAAGAAAAGAGTAACAACAAAATCCTCACCAGATTGCGACGAGTCACTCTGAGACACTTTGATTGTGTCGCGCGCGCCGTTGGTGCAAGCCAGACCTCTCTGCAAACACCGCCCGCAGGGCTTTTCATCGTCGCATTTGAGCTTGGCTGTCGCGCAGGCTTTGCAAGCTTGAGAAACTCGGAGTGATTGATGATGATGGCGCTTCTGTCGCTTGCCCGTCTTCTCCTCTCCTTCATGGCAAGCAGAATGGCGTTTGAGTAGATCCCTTCAAGTATGGTCAGAGATGAAGTGTCTCAATTGAGGATATCCTCATATTGGGAGAGACATACGGACGTCCGAATGTTTTGTTGCATGTTTGGCATTGAAAAGGTCTTTCTTGGAGATCTACGATGGTAGCTTAGAGAAATGGCGCTACAGAGATTTGGAGAGAAATGGAGGAAACTCACGGCCTCGGACGTGACGAGCGAGATGGTCTACGCGCGTGAACGTGCGCTGACAGGCTGAGCATTGAAAGAGACCTTGGCCAGACGGCGTTTGAGGTTGCTCTGTAGCCGTTTTCATGGTTTCGATCATTGGCGTCGAGGCCTCGAAATTGGTATTGAGAAAGCAGGGGAACGGGGAACTGTTGATAGATTGACCACGGAGTGGCATCGACTTACGGCTCTGCCTCTTTAAAAAGGGCCAATCTCCAATCCCGTTTTCCCTTATTTCCCCGCGTTCCATCTTCGGTTAACTCGTTAAGTCTACTTGGCAGAATCATCAACCCTGGCTTCCCCAGGCCCCGTGAGGTTCGTGCGGGGTTTAATGGCGTCCAACCAGAGAAGATTACTATTCTCAAGCCATCTTGGTCTTTCCGTAGCGTCCACCTGGACAGTGACAGTGTGACACCACCCCGGTAACTAATAAGCCCAAGAAAAATTGACGGCACTTGCATCTTTGTACTGTACTGGCATGGCATGGCGTAGATCTCACAAGCTCAACCTTATTGCAAGACCAACTACGGTACCGGAGATGGACACTCCAAGGTGAACACATGGGTCTCCATCTTTTGATGCCCATGCGACGGATTTATGGGATCATTCTACACTCCGTGCACCGGTAGATTTTGTTCGAGGAGATCTTGTTATGGCCCATCGGGATCTCAAAAGCACATTGGAGATTTCGAGGGTCCCGAGGGCCCAGGGTCTTTGGCCGTTTGGGTGTTGCGAGAGCCAGGCTAGCCTGCAAGCCCAAGGGTTTCGTTGGCCCTACAGCAACTGAAAGCAGGCTTGTAATGCTTTTTCATGCCTAAGTGGAAAACGTCCACGCGTCCTCCACCCCATGGGGGTGGAGATGGGGATTGTGGGGATGTGTTGGGAGACAGGCTATCTTGTGTCTTTAAACCTGGAAGAGGCGAGTCATGCGTAAAGCGAAGTTGACCCGTGTATGTAAATACCCTCTTGATGAACAAGTGCGAGACTTGCACTATATCACATACCAAAAAAAAGGAGCTTGGCGCAATTTTCGGTGACATCAAGGCGCAGCCTGCACTGCACTGGTGGGTTATCATCATATTGAAGTGGCCTAAGCAGTCAATGTTGGATTCATCAATCTTGCCTCTTTGCCAACAACTTTAAGGCTCTCGGAAGGCCTTTGTGTCCATATTCACCCAGGTTGATACAACCACCTCGCCACAATCCCTAGGGAAGTCCCTAGCGCCGTCTAGCATAGACAGATTGCTGTCAGATCAACCTCGTCATCCCTTGGTATGGGGAAATTGACAGGGATTTGAGATGTGATGAGATTTCTTTTATCACAGACAGCATTTATGAGATATTTAATTTGTGTACTTGCCTCGATCCCGGCATTGGGAGCTTGTCGACTGTCACATGGTGCGAGCCATTGTCCCATGCCTTTGTGACACCACGGATGCATCAAGTGGCAAATCTGGCTATATCAGTTATGCAATAGGCTCTCAGTCTCTCTATCGGCAAACCTTTGAGCCTTTTTTTTTTTTTTACAACTCTTCTCATTACTCATGTGGTTTACGCATATTCGCATCAAATCATATCCATCCCATCGCCACCGCACCCCATCTTAAACCAAATCAAGCCGAATTCGATTGCCATTGGCTTAGCGCCGTCCCCTCATCCCGGGAGAGGATGAGAAGTTAGTGAACGTAAGGGTTGCAAGCCCCGGTTATCGGCTCGCCATGACAGGAACAACGGAATGTGGGGGTGGTCCCGAGACTCATGGGGCAGGGTGCCTCAACAAAGGCCTGGATTGTAAGCTGTAATCTGTATTATGACAAATAAATTTCGACTAGTCAAACGTCCCAACATGATTGAGGCAAATTGAAACCCAAGGAAACAGTTGGAATGGTCTGAACAACCACGAAGAGCTTGTGAAGGTTGTATTCCCATTACTCCCTCTTCGGTATTACACATCGGCATACATAATCGTACCTCACAATGCACATTCACGCAGAAAGATGCCACTAAACAGGGGTTTGTCGCCATGATCCTCGAAGTGGACATTGCCCAGCCCGTCGTAAATGAAGGGTCCTCAGGGTACTCTGTCCAATTACGAGGCATTGCATTCAAGTTGGGCGACCAACGTGGATATGTTAATCGTATCAGGTAGAGACTACGGTCGGTTCTTAAATGGGTTGCAGTAATGACTGGTGATAGTGATGATGCAAGGGAAAAGAAAAAAGAAAACAATAACAGATGAAAAATGAGTGAAGATAAAATAATTCGTATCATAAGCTTTCTACTCGAATTGACAGATCTTTTAAATCTTGATCTTTGCGTGCCACTCATTCTCGTTGCTCAGACCTGCAACACCACTCTTGTCGTCCCTGTCGAGGTACCCTGCCACCAGGCCCTTTGGATCCCAATGCTTCCTGATTTGCATGAGCTTCTTGCCTTGCTCATCATCCCAAAACTTGGCGCCTCGGACCTGGAAGTCGGCGTCTCCTAAATAGGCTCCAGCTAGATGGGGCTGCACTTGTGAGAAAATGTCCTTGAGCCAGGATTGGCATCTCCGGTCGTCAGATTCGTGCTCCCAGACGGTGTAGGTGGCAAAATAATGGTCTGTTTGCATCGAGAGCGCCATATCCTGCATTGTGCCATCTGAAACCGTAAAGCGAGAGGCTGGGTTCATACCATACCACAAGGCAAAGGATCTTTCTGTGGGCAGTGTGGTGAAAGCTTTCTCAAGGACGGAGACAACATCTGCGTCATTGTTGACGTAGCCGTTATCCACAGCGTACCTGTGGCCGTTGGGGTTTGCAGCATGTTGGTCATCGTATTCTTTCGCAATAGATGTCTCCTTGCAGAACCATGTTATTACATGTCCTGGAGGTGCGGTATCTTGTGCAGGCTGCAGAGCAGCTCGTGCCTCCTCTTCACTGTTTTTCATTGTCAACAAAAGGACTGTGACATGGCCTCCAGTGCGCCCTGGAATATGGTTGCCGACGCAGACAATCTCTGTGCTGGAGTCATATGTGGGAGTGATCTAAAAACGAGGTGTTAGTAAAGGCAGTTATTTGGTGGAGGGCATGAATATCTCTTACATCGAGGATCCATTGAAATGCTTTTCGGTAGTCCTTCTTCTCGTATATGTACGCGGAAGATCGCATATGGGTAAACTTGGGGATTGTCTGAAGGTAGAATCGGGTCACGATGGCAGGGAAACCTGGTATCGGTGTTAATATCCAGGTCGTCTTAACGTACATGAGCCTCTCTTACCAGGTCCCGCACCACGAGCAGACCAAAATAGATCACTGTTCTGGTTCTCATCGCAGCGCAGCGTCTCACCACTGGCCGTCACAACGTCAATGGCTAGCACCCGTTGACAGGCGAAACCCCAATTCTAGATATGATCAGCTCGCATTCGTACCAATTGGGCCTAGAATATACTAACTCTACAATTCCAGCCCATGCCCCCCTGCAGAAGGAAACCTCCTAGGGCGACATCAGGGCAGTGCCCACCAGGGAACAGGCGGTCATGTGGTTCCAGGAGCCTATTCACCATCCTTCCAGTCATACCCGGGGAGGCTTCCAGGATACCTGTCTCCTTATCCAGGTGAAAGTGGAAAAGTTTTCCCAAGTCAATGAGAATTGCATCATCTCTCACACTCCATGCAGCCCAGCTGTGGCCGCCAGACCGAACTGAGACACGACATCCCAGCTTGTTAGCAAGACGAACTGCCTCAGCAATGTGACTCTCTGTAGTAGCCTCAACAACTGCAAGGGGATAGCGCGAGGGTCTTCGGTAGTTGAAGACGCGACCTACGCGAGCACGCTCATAGACGACGCTGTCCTTCCAAATAATGGGAAAGGAGGGTGGGAGCTCAGGTTTGGAGAGAAGACGCTTGTCGCTAGCCATTGTGCGGAGAAAGATATGAAGCTTGACTGAATAGAGCAATGGCAAAACAAAGACGACGAATCAAATTATTTAATGATCCAGATGAAGAGACCACGGTACCGGCTACAAGGTGCTTTAATCATTCTTCAAGTCTGTGGATGAGCGGAGAATAAGGGTGTGAAAAATCCGGGAAGCCCCCCCCCGATAGACAAGATGCCGGAGGCCATTGACCCCATGGGGTAAGACATCGGGCCCTCTCCCCCGCATCTCCGCAGGTTTAGCTGGGTCAACGGCAACATACCCTCCACAAAAGCCGCTTATTTACTTCGGCTGCGTCGGGTGGCCACATAGCGCCCAATACCCGACTAGCACTCACCCTTTTGAGGACGGGGGCCCTGGTCATGTGTCCTGCAACTCAAGACGAAAACATGGTGGTCCCCCGTGGCTAGTGATATGAACCAAGAAATCTAGATCTCAAGGTAGAAAGCCCCATGGCGAATACCAGGGTGCTGAAGAGATAACTTGAACCGTCTCTATTGTATGGTTATTGAGTTTCAGCACCAAGTCAAGTTTGAGAAATATCTTTAGGAGCTCAGATTTCCATATCAATCGCTAACCCCCCAGATGTCCTAGTCTTCCAAGATCCGCAAGTTTATCATTTAACGTCGAAAAAAACAAAGGAGCGATTTATCCAATAGATTGGCTTCGACATATTGCAATTGATATTGTAATTGCCGCCTATCAAGATGTCGACACCATCCGAGATTGACACCGAAAAGGCTCCCAAGAAGGAGACGTTGGGTAACGTCCAGCTACGGCACCATGAAACCAACGAAATCATTCTGGTGCCAACCCCAACTGATGACCCTAACGATCCTTTGAACTGGTAAAAGCTCAACTACTCTCAAAATTAATCGACTATCGGCTAATGCGTCATCTATCCAGGTCCAAAGCATACCGGCTCTACATTGCCGGCCTCGTCTCCGTTACTATCTTCCTCAGCAACTTCCTCGCCGCCGGCCCGACCGTCGCCATCGTCCAGATCGCTCAAGATTTCTTCGGTGACTCCAACTTGGGTCTCAATGGAAGCATTGCAAAGGTCTCATACTTTTTCACAACAACCGCCCTCCTCCAGGGCATGGGTAACTTGTTCTGGATGCCCATTATGATCAAGTTTGGAAGACGACCACTCTACATCTTTACGTTTGCTCTGTATACCGCTACTGCTGGATGGGCTGGGGCTCCGGCTTCATACGGAAGCATCTTGGCTGCTCGAATTCTCATGGGCTTCGCGAATGGTGCAGCTGAGTGCCTTGCTCCATTGACCATCTCTGACATATTTTTTCTTCACGAGCGAGGTACCATTATGGCGTAAGTCTTTTTCAACCTGACAGCCTGCTCCAGTGGTGCTAATCGCTTTATAAATTAGTATCTACACTGCCTCGCTCTCCGCTGGTGTCGGCGGTGGTATTCTCATTGCCGGCCTGATCACGATTCATCTCCACTGGCGCTACATCTACTACATTTCGACTGCTTTGATCGGCTGTTGTACCATATTGATCTTCTTTACTCTTCCAGAGACGGAATATCGACGTTCCCCTGCGAGTGTAAACGAAAACGAAGCGTATAGTGTTGATGAATCAGTAACCGGACACAAGGACGACGCAGATGCCGAGATCACCCACTCTGAGACTGCCTCTGTGCCGAGACCAAAGAAGCGAACCTTTATCCAGCAGCTTCGAATCTTCACGGGTTCATATACGGATGAGAGCTTGTTGAAGCTTTTCATACGGCCAGTCGTTCTTCTAGCCCTCCCTCCAGTTCTGTGGGCAACTCTCGTCATGTCTGTGACCATTGGGTTCCTCGTCGCCATCACCTCCAATTTTGCAAGTGCCTTCAGCACTGTGTACGGCTTCAAGACTTACCAGACTGGCCTCTGTTTCATTGCATCCCTAATCAGCTCACTGATTGGCGTTTTCTTCGGCGGTCACCTTAGTGACATGATTGCAGACTACTTCACTAGAAGAAATGGTGGCATTCGAGAGCCAGAGATGCGTCTTCCGGCCATGGTAGTATCCATGATCACTGGTCCTCTTGCCCTTATTTTATATGGCGTTGGTATCGGTAAGGCGCTCCATTGGATCGTTCCCACTATTGGGTTGGGACTTTGTAAGTCAATTTGCCTCGATCTCTTCCTGACGACGTCTAATCACAACGATAGTGAATTTTTCCATCGTTCAGGCTACAAATATCAGTCTTGTCTACACCATCGACGCATACCGACCCGTTGCCGGTGAGATCACCGTCTCTCAATTTGCATTCAAATGTGAGTTTCATTTCCATCACATCCACTTTACGACTCAGCTAACCATACACAGCGGCATTTGGATTTCTTTTATCCTTCTACACCAACCCATGGATCGCCAAATCTGGCTACGAGCGAGCATTCGGTGCAATGGCAGGTATCTCGGGCGGAGTTATATCGTTTTGGCTAGTCTTTTATTTCTTTGGCAAGAAAATTAGACATGCGAGCTGGAACTGGGGTTTCATTGAGCGTTTAGTTCACTGGCATGAGGACCGAGAGGTTGGGGAGTAAATCCTGGAGTTAGTACATGATAGCTAGCCTATTCAATATTAGCATGCTCCAACACTACGCCTCCTGATGTAATTACCACTGTCAACGGTTGGACTGCAGGAGAAATCGAACGGTTCGAGTCACCAAAAAAGTCCGTCTCCCCGGTGACGATCACTTTAGTATCAAAAGAACTTGCTTCATCTCCCAACTTGTGAATATAAGGAGAACCTATCTTAAGTGT
Organism: Mariannaea elegans; assembly: GCA_930272665.1. Lineage (NCBI taxonomy): Eukaryota > Fungi > Ascomycota > Sordariomycetes > Hypocreales > Nectriaceae > Mariannaea > Mariannaea elegans. The sequence goes on from CAKNEU010000081.1 coordinate 19,476, forward strand.
TGGAGCCAAAAAGTTGTCCCTTCCAAATGGCTAAATCGCGAGTTGGGTTATGATCACTAAAGTTACCCCAAACCCCCTAGGCCCATTGACTCCTAGGGAACACGTCCGGGGTTCATCCCTCCTATCCAGTCACCCATGCCAGATTGCGCATTGCCGTACTTTACTGCCAGAGTTTCCCTCCACACACCAGGAAATTTTACATCACTCAATTGGCCTTCGGTGCGTGGACCACTATCCGAAGAGTGCGGGGGACTGCATTCACGGGTCTGCCCACATCCCGTTGCCCGTGATTCTCCGTATTGGTCGAAGCGGGGACTTCGGCGGCGCGGAAGCCGATGGGGATGGAGGAAACGGCTTCACTAATGCTTCTCCAACTCCAAGGTTGATATTGGCCGCGTTAACATTGTTCAATGACTTACCGTGGTAGGGGGACATGTTGACTTAGTTGAAACGCCATATAAAGCGTCAATATTTACGCGAAAAAGATAGCGACAGACACATCACCCCGGCACCCCACATCGACCGCCTCTCAACATCATCCGCTTAAAGTTACCTTTCAATATCATTATTCAATACTCACGTACTTGTCAGTCATGATAATGGACTCCACCGTGCTTTCACCAGCCGTGACGCAGACTCTAGTCGGAAAGGTGGCTATCATCTCGGGTAGCAGCAGCGGCATCGGCCTAGCCATTGCAAGGGAGCTCGCCACTCGCGGTGCGTCAACCGTGATCAATTATCCTTTCGAATCACTAGAATCAGAAGGTGTCCAGGCCGCCTCCGAGATGCCAACCAAGTCTGTAGCTGTGTTAGCCGACATAAGCACCGTGGAGGGCCCCAAGACGTTGGTAGACGCCGCTGTACGCGAGTTTGGCCGTGTGGACATCCTTGTCAACAGTGCCGCAATTGCTGTTAATCTCCCATTTGAGGAACAGACCCTGGACCACTGGAACTCGCTGGTGAATCTCAATGCTCGCGGACCATTTCTTCTGACAAAGGAGGTACTCCCCCATCTCACGAAGGGCAGTGGAAGAATTGTCAACATCTGCTCCGTCAGTGCCCGTGGACCACCTCCACTGCAGACCATCTACGCAGGCACCAAGGGCATGGTTGACTCGTTTACTCGCTGTTGGGCAAAGGAGCTCCCGCCGAAATACGGGTGCACGGTCAACGCCGTGTCGCCCGGCCCGACCATGACCGAAGGCTTCTTGGCCGCCGGCGAGGAAGCGATGAAGGTCCTGCAGCCGACTATCGATGCGACGCCGGCCGGTAAGCGGATGGGGAAGCCGGAGGAGGTTGCATATGCCGTAGCGTTTCTGTGTGAAGAGCGGGCCGGGTGGGTAAATGGAACACATATATTTGTAAATGGTGGATTGTATGTGGACTAGCATACGAAATAGTTAGCACGAAAGAACACATTATTACGTTACGCTGTGTGAGATCGACTCCGACTAATTGCCAATTCACATAATGAGATGTTGTCGTCCGTTTACCCTCCACTCCCCGATTCACACTTAGACTACATCCCCCACACGACCCGACCGACGTAGCTCCCGGCAGTCGGTTACATTGTTTTGGAAGTGCGGAGTAGAGGTCTCAATTAGTAATCTTTAGCCTCACGGTATCTGATGCAGGCAATTCCATGAAGTTCAACCTGACATTATATATTCTAAGCAATATAGCGCTTTACAATCAGCCTTTTACGTAGGAAATATCCACTAATTTCACAACCAACAGCAACCATAATGTCTCGCACTTACCTGAAGAAAGCCATCCCAGCCGTGAAGCCCGCCGCCGGCTCAGGCGCGGATGTACCGAGCATTGTCAAGGGCGTGATTGACACCATTCGCAGCGAGGGCGATGTAGCAGTTCGTCGCTACAGTGAGAAGTTCGACAAATGGTCGCCTCCATCATACAAGCTGTCGGCATCAGAAATTCAGGACATCATTGCGCGAGTCCCAGAGCAAATCATCAAGGACATCAAAGAGGTCCAAGCCAATGTCAGGAAGTTTGCCCTCGCGCAAAAGGATTCTCTGAAGGAGTTTGAACTTGAAATGGCCCCCGGGGTGGTCCTTGGACAGAAGAACAACCCGATCGATTCGGTGGGCACGTACGTCTTCAATTCCTCTGCGACCTCTCTCCCTTATAGTGCTGATATCGAATTCGATCACGCAGTTACATCCCTGGAGGCCGTTATCCTCTCCTGGCTTCAGCGCATATGACAATTCTCACCGCCAAAGTTGCTGGTGTTAGGAATGTCATCGGCTGTACCCCTCCGGCGGCAGGCAAAATTCCCGACGCGACCGTGGCAGCGATGCATCTGGCCGGCGCTGATGAGATTTTCATCCTGGGGGGCATCCAGGCAATTGCTGCCATGGCTGTCGGTACGGAGACCATCCCCAAAGTCGACTTTATTGCTGGTCCCGGCAATGCCTTCGTTGCTGAGGCCAAACGACAAATGTACGGCGAGATTGGCATCGATCTCTTTGCCGGCCCGACCGAGGTGCTCCTTGTTGCGGATGAGACGGCTGATCCATTCATGTGTGCCACGGATTTGTTGTCACAAGCTGAACACGGTCCAGACAGCCCAGCGATTCTCATTACTACATCAGAAGAGGTTGGAAGGAAAACAATTGACATTTGCGGTCAGCTTTTGAAGAATTTAGTCACCGCTCCCATCGCCAGCGTTTCGTGGGGCAACCTTGGTGAAGTAATAGTGGCGGATAACCTAGACGAGGCTTACCAGATTGCGGATGAGTTTGCCTCAGAGCATGTTCAGATCCTCACCAAGAACCCCAGAGAGGCTCTACAGAAGATGCAACACTACGGTGCTTTGTTCTTAGGTCCGATGACTTGTGTGTCGTATGGAGACAAAGTAAGTCTGATTGAAGGATCGCTCTCCCGCTATATCAGTAAGATCCCGCAACTGACTCTTCAAAGTGCATTGGAACCAATCACGTTCTTCCAACCCGCGGCGCCGGACGATATACCGGCGGTCTTTGGATAGGCAAGTTCCTTCGAACTGTGACATATCAAGAAGTGACAAACCCGGAGGAAAGCGGCAAGCTTGGAAGACTGTGTGGGCGCGCTGCCCGAGTAGAACTGTTTGAGGGACACGCGAGATCCGGAGATTTACGTGCAAACAGGTACTTGAACGACGATTTCGAGTGGATAACAGAGGGCAAAGAAAGCCAGGCGGCCCCCAAAATTTGATGCTCATGAACCTGAGGGTTCTGCAAGTTAAATAAACTAGCCTACAAATTGCGAAATACACATTTACTTATGACATTTCACCGCCTACTTTGGGGCAATCCAGGTATTTGCATCAAGCCATGGCCAAAATTCGTGCTCGGCGCGGAGCTGGGCGAGTTGCGGGGTCACGCGCTCTGGGACGATTTCTAGCTCGACAAGCACAATAAAAACAGGTGGATCGGCCATCTCGAAGAGATAAAATCTATCTTTTGCTATTAAATCAGTACCATGAATTATAATTTTTTTTTTTTCAATTATTTTCTATTCAAGCCCGTGGTTGGAGGTTGGAGACGCAACAACGGCAAAGTAGCATTTCAAGCCGTGAGGAACCCGGGCGTCCACTACGAAAGCGGACACCCAGGATCTAGTCACCAAGTCTTGGATCAAAGCTCTAGCCACAGCTTCGGGAATGTTGTCGTATGAGACCCGTTGCTGTCATTTGTAGAATACGAAAACCAGGTAACCGAGTGGTGTGGCTTGTTCGGGGAGTCCAGATCATCATGTGAATTTGTCCAGAGAGTAGCGGGCCGTGTGACCATAAAATCAGTCGAATGTGGAGGTATGGCCGTGGTAACCTACTGCTTTATGACGTAAGTTCATTTTCTTTGTTTGGCACGATGCGGAGAGCTGACGCTCTTGTACTTCGTAATTTGAGTGGTAGTTAATTATGCTGTGCATCGTTCGCTAGCCTTGCCATAGGGCAACTAATCACTCTCAACAATCTTTCACAGTATGGATCCACGACGCAGTCAAATTTCGCTTGTGTCGACTATCTTTTCTATAAGAGGAGAAGACTCTTGTCGGATAGAAGCGAAAGTAGTCTCTGCGTAAGTAATTGCTGCACCTTGGAATAACATGATGGTTTGTAGTTAAATCTTTCATCAAGCTGACTTCTTGTTTCCACTCCAAACGCCACAAACGCAAATCCAGATGATAGGGTAGTATTCGGGGAGAACACATGTCCATGACAGTTCAACCTGCCCTATCTTCTGACCAATAATTAGCCATCTACAAACACATGCATGTAGAATGCCCACATGAGCAAGGAGCCGAGGCACCTGACCGACCCTTCATCCAATTATAGGAAACAATTCCTATCATCAGACCCCACCTTGACCAAATGGAATGGGAGAGCAAGCATCCTTGTACATACTGGTTTTAGTACTGCGAATACATACCCAGCTGAAGGCACATTTCGATATCACAATCACCAACTTACATATTAACTTTATGCTCTTTAAGCGCTGGGGAAATTAATACGCGTATGATCCGGCGTTGCACAACAACCAGACATCGTACGCATGACTAACCAGCATCCCATGCTCAACATAGAATCGCACCCTACAGCGTGCGCATGAACAATGACTTGCTACTATGTATGTACCGGTAGATTGGTTGGTGGTGGGACTGTACAGGAGTGTGACACCCAATCATCAGTTATTTATTATAGAACTCGCGGTCGTTTTGGTTGTCCTTTTGAGAATTTGCTGATATGTAATCTAGATGGACTCATTAAGTAGATCCATCAAAGAGGCTTGACATTAGTCGAAGCCACTGCAGAGTAGGGACTTCACTAGCGACAGAGGAAAGATTTCTGGCGAGTCGAATCGGTTTCAAAAATCTAAAAATCAATTCTCGAGTTCAAATAAAATTGTTTAGCGAACGAATCAATCATTTCAATTCCGCTCTATAATTACCTTGCTGATATTGGTTTTCGGCCAGAATTTGTTGCTTCTATCGATCTGTCGCAGGTGAGGGTAGTTGGATCGGCAGGACTGAAACACGTCGTGCCTAATGTCTTACCATATTTATTGATGCATAGGCTACGCCAGCGATCTTCTGCCGATAAAAGACAATGCAACCTTTGGTAGCTGATTCTATATTTAGCAGTTTGGAGACCCCTAATATAATTCTTTACTTTTTTTCCTTTAGCCTCTGTTCCATTTTCTGAAGCTCTTAGTTTATCTCCGTTTCGTTAACCTCAAGCTTTAGGACTGCCTGTGATTGAGGAGCGGTCATGGCCTTTAAGATCTTGCTCTCTTCTATCTACTTGCTATGGTGACCATCCTGATGCTCCTCTCTCAATACAATTGCGAAGTCTCATTGGTCGTATCCTCACCCCACCGCCGAGGAACTCAGCACCCTGATGAAACAGAATACTACGTCGATACAACAGTTTATATCGCTGACCTAGCTTAAGTTAACAGGGTTCACTCTACCAATTTAACCATCATGCAGGTCAGGCCGACGGTCGACTATACAGAGTTTACGTGACCATATCTTGAATTCAGTGCTAGAACTATCGTGAATGGCTATAATCTCTCAAATGTGGGAAAGGACTGTAATAGTGACCGTACTCGGCTGTCTTGAGGTATGCCAAGAGAGACAAGAAATAGCCTCGGAGGGTTATAGTTTATAAGGGCGATAGTAAAGATGGACATACTCAAATTCGAGGGCTGAAGTATAACTGTGCTAAACCACACTGGCTGTACCCCTACAAGCAGAATTTGCTTTGTTGAAGCATAATCGATTCTACATTTTTGGGGGTTTTTACAAAGAAACTCTAATGCCACCACATGGCTAGATGCACTATCTATTGCACATCATTTGGTCTGGACTCCGATCTACCACAAACACCTGGCCGCTGTAGATGGACAGTGTGTTGATGTTGTGGCGGTGTCGTGAAAGCGGGGTAAGCTGGTGATATGATGCTGACTTGCTCTAACCTTTCCTGTAGCTTACGGCAATAAACTCGACGAAAAGCCCGCATGAACAGAGCGGTTATGGCGCCTGACCGACGATCTGGCCAATGATGGGAAGCAGTTCTTGTCATCAGACCCCGCCTACACCAAATGGCGACATGCAATCTATGTACTGTACATCCTGGTACCTTGCTGTCATGTGCTTTCTCCGCAGTCAGCCAGCTAACAATTTCAACTTCAACTTCACGATTCCCCCTCCATCAACAAGCCTCGACATTTAAACGTAAGAGGTTTGTCTGGATACGCATTGGTTAGTCGGTAGAATCCATCATTGATCTGCAACGACCCAGTCTGCGCAGACTCACCGACCACTGCACCCTTCCATTGCCACGAAGCCATCGGCGCCCGTAGCGTCAACGACAACGTGAAAATGTCGTCAACCGGCTCCGGCCCAGTTGCGGGCAGCGTCACAACGGTCACTGTCACGGCCGTAGCTGCAGCTGCCTCCGGAGCGACGAATGCAACGAACAGAGTTGCTCCTCAGGGAGGCATCATCGAGGGCGCAAACCCTTCCGTCTACAACCCAAAGGACCCCATTGTGATGTTCATCATCCAAGTATGTCGATGCCTAAATTACGTTCTAATCAAAATCTTAACTCAGTAATTGATTTCGCCATATAGGCTGGTTTAATCATCGCAGTATGCCACCTGCTACACTGGCCGCTCTCCAAAATTCGCCAACCCCGCGTCATTGCAGAGGTTATTGGCGGTATCATTCTAGGTCCTTCGGTTATGGGCCATGTCCCTGGCTTCAAGGCAGCAATTTTCCCCCCTGAATCTATCCCCAACCTGACTCTAGTCGCCAACTTGGGCTTGGTGCTCTATCTCTTCCTCATAGGCTTGGAAACTGATGTTCGATTCTTGGTGAGCAACTGGCGGGTTGCCGTCACAGTCGCAGTCGGCGGAATTGCCGTGCCTTTCGGCTTGGGATGCGCTGTCGCATGGGGTTTGTATAATGAGTTTTCAGATGACGAGGGAATTGTGCATATCAGGTTCAGTGTCTACATGCTCTTTATTGGTGTTGCCATCGCAATTACTGTGAGTTAGCCCCTGGGATTTCATTGATCAATTTAACTAACACATCCTTCTCCTTCAGGCTTTTCCAGTTCTTTGCAGAATTCTCACCGCCTTGAGATTGCTGGACACATCCGTGGGCGTCATTACCCTTGCGGCAGGCGTTGCCAATGACGTTGTTGGTGAGTCCTATTATGAACGAACCTCGTAATATTAACGCAACTGACTTGTCTTGTCTAGGTTGGATCCTTCTGGCCTTGTGCGTCGCTCTCGTGAATGCTGGGAGCGGCCTCACTGCTCTTTGGATTCTTCTTACTGGCGTTGGATACATGCTTTTTCTTTTATATATCGTCAAACCCTGCCTAAATTGGCTCCTGCGGCGCAGTGGAAGTCTCGAAAACGGACCTTCTCAAAGCATCATCTCTCTCATCCTTCTTATGGCCTTGACGTCTGCATTCTTTACCGACATTATAGGTATACACGCCATCTTCGGTGGCTTCATGTTTGGCCTCATCCTCCCTCGTGAGAATGGCTTCCCAATCAAAGTAACGGAGAAACTCGAAGATGTCATCGGAGCGCTCTTCCTCCCGCTTTATTTTACGCTTTCGGGGCTTAATACCAACCTGGGCTTGCTGGACAATGGAATTACTTGGGCATATGTGTTTGCCGTTACCTTTGTCTCATTCTTCACAAAGTTCTTCGGGGCTTCACTTGCTGCCCGATTTAATGGGTTGGTTTGGAGAGAATCCTTTTCTATCGGTGCCTTGATGAGCTGTAAGGGTCTGGTAGAATTAATTGTGTTGGTAAGGGCGGTTTACGGTCTGGTAAAATGGAACATGCTGCTAACTTACATCTAGAACATCGGCCTCCAAGCCAAAATTCTCAGTACGAGGACATTCACCATCTTCGTTGTCATGGCACTCATTACTACTTTTGTAACAACGCCACTGGCATCTGCTCTATACCCGCCCTGGTACCAAAAGAAACTGGAGGCTTGGAAACGCGGAGAGATTGACTGGGACTCGGGCGAACCCATCGGCAACAATGATCGCAACTCTCCTGATGGAAGTATCCTCGCTAAGCCTCCCCATGAGCAAATGCATCGCCTACTAGTTTATTTCCGATTCGACAACATGCCGGCTACTTTACGTCTGATTTTACTGTTTGGCAAACCTTGGGTTGCAACTAAGGATTCGGACAGAGACCACAGCTCGTCAAACGAAAAGCACGTTGAGGAAATTCAGAAGGCGGTTAGAGTGTATGGTATTCGTCTTGACCAGCTTCAAGATCGTGACTCCTCGGTCATGACGGTGGCTCAAGTTAATGAGGTCAGCTCGTATGACCCGTTGATTAACACGTTCCGCACGGCTGGACAGCTTAACAACGTTGCCGTATCAGGTGAGGTGGCAATCGTCCCAGAACACCGCTTCGCAGAAGCACTTGTTTCCAAGTCTGAGAATATGGCCGCGGATTTATTGTTGATTCCCTGGAGCAAGACCGGAAGCGTCGGAGACTCACCCATCAGCATACCCAACGATGGCCAAAACCGCATTTCATCATCGTACGCGGGCTTTGTTAGATCCATTATCCAATCTACTGAGCATAATGTGGCGGTATTCCTTCCCAAGAACGGCGACATTACTGGCCCTACCCGGGTTCAAACCAAGGACCGCATCAAACTATCGCGTGCATATTCCTTTAGCAAGGCGTACAACGAATTTCCTACGCTCTCGCCTAGCCACAAGCAGCATCATATCTTTTTCCCATACTTTGGAGGCAGTGATGACAACTTGGCGCTCATGCTTGTCCTACAACTCTGCGAGAGGCCCGATGTAACGTGTTCTATCATGCACGTCATCGATTCAACGAACGACCACACAGACGACTTGCTTTCTTCCGCTATTCCATCCAAGATTGCGAAGCGAGTTCAAATCACTAACTCACATGTAAACAATGAGACAGAGGCAGTACTACACGTCATCGCTGGAGAACTTGAGAAGCATGAAAACGACCAGACCATGTACAACTTGGTCGTGCTCGGTCGTCGGGCTGCCACACGAATGGATGAAGGAAAGGGAGCGGGTAAATTGGCTGAAGAGGTTAAGCAGTGTCTTGGAGTCTTGGCCGGTCATTATGCGACAAGCGACCTGCAAGCTGATCTGCTAGTCGTGCAAGCAAAGGCCACTAAATTGTAGATACATTGCGGAATGATTGTAGGAGGACTCAGTCTGAATATAGTATTGGATCTGTCGTTAGGTTAGGGAGACATTAGATATTCCAACAGAACTACGTCACATATTCATACTACATGGAAATAAGACTAATATTAACCTGAGAAGAGATCAGCAATACCGGCGCTCCGGGATTTGGACCAGGATTCAGTGATAACACGACTGAAGTATGGTTGCATTGAGCGGTACGCATTCGGTTTAAGAGCGCAAAGGGACCCTTATTCGGTAGGTAGCGCTCCGTGTATCAGGATGCGCATGCCTCCTGGGGAGGCTAGGCATTTCTGGAGCGACTGGGATATTCCTTGATGAAATTACCAGGCCAGTTTCTCGGGGCTACTGTTCTTGCACATTTTTGCCATTCGTCGGTTTCATCCTCTCAAACACTCCACAGATCCCACAAACTCAGACCACATCCTCCCAGTCTCAACAAACTCAACACAACGAGTCTCGCTCAAGGTCGACTAATGTACTATTCGCTGACGCCTTGTGTCTCTAATAATATGACTTGGATTATTGATAACATTGAAATGAATCGTATTCGGATGAGATCTATTTTAGAGATATCCAAACATCCAAGGGTACGTGGATATTGCCTGTACCTTTGTTTTGGCTCATACTGCTAGTTTTCATCGTCATCAACAATGTAGCGTTTTCAGAGCGGGATAACTAGCCCAATAAGGCATAGATTAGAACCAATCCGGGTGTCCATGTGCTGAGATTGAAGAGCAAAGAGAGTTTGTGCGCAGGGCATAGGCATTCTCTTTGTTCCACAGGCTTGTGCCGCAGCCTTTTTCTGGGTCCTCTTCGTCACCTTTTGGCACGAACATTTCGGGGGTGCTTGTTTCTTACTCTTGACTCGTCGATCTGCATTCTCCATTTGCTACACCAGTATTACAAATGCAGCACTTTCAAGTCGAGAAGATTCGAACACATCAACAACAAACGATGGAGTGCATGGCCCATTTATTATTCGTCTTACTCTCAAAATAAAGCCCGCGATAACGTGGAGTTCGGGCTGTGCGACCCCTCAAAATCAGGGCATAATCGTATTTTCGGGAATTAAGTCTCGGCCGACGGATCGCTGTTTTAGCCCGGGAGACGGACTGTCGGGTGTGCACTGATAATCACCAAATAGGAGGACCATAGTAAAGCTGGACGTTGACCCACTTGATTTCTGGCTGAATTTACCGAGAACCCTCGCATCCCCAGGTTTGGATCGCAGCTTATATTCCCGGGAACTCCTCCGACCTATTCATCTGAACGACGTCCAGTAACTCTTGTAACAGCAAATGTGAGCATCCACCTCAGCTCACAGACTTGACGAAATCAATGGCTGTGTATGTTTTGGAGAAGGGCGATGTGTTTCTCAATAAGTTAAACTACTGCTACTACTTTGCGAATCCTTGAACCAAGTAATTGCTGTAAAACAAACCATCTTTCCTTGCACCATGATCCTTTATGACTCAGCTTTCATGGTGTCTCACGTACTTGAAATCCCAAGAAACAGGTCGGCATCTTGGTTAGATCCCGGACGTCTCGGTCGAATCTCTTGCATTTTGCAAGATTTCTAAGCGCCTCAAGGCCACTAACAGGGACCCGGGCGTGGCTCCCCCAATAGACCCAACGGTATTTGCCTCCCCTCGGGATGCAATAACATCCCGAGTCGGTCACCTAGAATCAGAACCTACACTTAGCTCCGCATTTTCTGTCAAGAAACTAGTCCCGACTACGTAGATTTCGTCAAGAGGATCCACATGGCTGATAGCATCGATCGGGAGGCATATTCACGCATTTGTAGGATGTAACATTATATTTAGACCTGGACGAATCTTCCCAATTGAACTTGAGATTCCTCTTCTATATAAATATCTTCATTGTCATTAATCATTCGAAATACACTCCAATTACTCTCAGCCTCCCAGAGAAGCCGCCATCGAAGTCTGAAGAGCCGAGAGGTTAGTCCGAGCAGGCAGTGTACAAGCCCTGTAAGGAGCCTCGAGCACGCTCTGAGACTACCTGGAACACCCCCTTCATTTTTCTTTCAATTCCGACCTTAATATCTCGATTAACATCAATCCTTCATCATGTCGCGACCAATCGACCCCAAATCTTCCACTGCGAGTTTCAACACATTCGTGGAGCGGACGGCCTCTCCATCAGTTCTCGATCATAATGGCACCGAAAAGCCTAAACTTGGACAAGAACCGTCTTTGAACACCGCCATCGACACCGTTAGCGATGATCCCGAATCAGAAGACAATGTAGACGTGGCGGAAATGGAGCGTCGTCACTCTATTGTGCAGGAGCTCGCTCGACAATACACGACTCACTCTGTTGCTCGAGTTTCCACCCACGGTCAATCCTTGTTTGCGAGTGACGATCCCAACTCCCCATTGAACCCTCGTGGTGATAAGTTCAATGCACGCATCTGGGCTAAGACGCTTTCTCACACGATCAACGAGCGGGGCGCCGGCTTCCGTCGAACTGGCCTCTGCTTCCAGAACATGAACGTGTTCGGTTACGGTGCAGAGACCGACTACCAGAAGGATGTCGCAAATGTATGGCTGGAAGTGCCGAGATTGATTCGCAAGATTACACGAACTGAATCGAAGCGAAAGATTGATATTCTGAACAATTTTGATGGTATTCTTCGCTCTGGTGAGATGCTTGTGGTTCTTGGTCCTCCCGGAGCTGGTTGCTCGACCTTCCTCAAGACAATCTCTGGAGAGACCAATGGAATCTACGTGGACGAGGGGACATATTTCAACTACCAAGGTGTCGCTGCCGACGAGATGCACACATATCACAAGGGTGAGGCTATCTACACGGCCGAAGTCGATATCCACTTCCCAATGCTCCCTGTTGGCGAGACCCTCACCTTCGCATCCCGTGCCCGATGCCCACGAACCCTACCACCAGGAATCACCTCTGACCAGTTTTGTGACCACATGCGGGACGTGGTTATGGCCATGTACGGCATCAGTCATACTGTCAACACCCGCGTCGGTAACGAATACGTTCGTGGCGTGTCTGGCGGCGAAAGAAAGCGAGTCACCATCGCGGAGGCTACTCTTTCTACGGCTCCATTCCAATGTTGGGACAATTCAACTCGCGGACTGGACTCTGCCAACGCCATCGAGTTCTGTAAGACCTTGAGGCTGCAATCCGAGTTATTTGGCCAAACCTGCGCTGTGTCCATCTACCAAGCCCCCCAAAGCGCTTATGACCTCTTTGACAAGGCTCTTGTTTTGTACGAAGGCAGGCAAATCTTCTTTGGTCCCGCCGATAAGGCTCGTCAATACTTTGTCAATCTTGGTTTCGAATGTCCAGCCCGTCAAACGACTCCCGACTTCCTGACGTCAATGACCGCCCCTAGTGAACGCGTGGTCCGTCCAGGCTGGGAGGATCGCACCCCTCGAACGCCTGATGAATTTGCCGCTTGCTGGAAGCAAAGTTCCGAATATAGGGCCCTTCAAGAAGAAATCGAGGTCTACAAGAGCGAGCATCCTTTAGGCGGAGAGGACGCCCAACACTTCCGTGAGCACAAAGCTGCCACGCAAGCCCGAGGCCAACGATTGAAGTCTCCATACACGCTTTCGTATGGACAGCAAGTCAAGCTCTGCTTGTGGCGTGGTTTCAAGCGATTGCGGGGAGATCCAGGGCTCACACTCTTCCAACTTCTCGCCAACTCTGCCCTAGGTTTGATTATATCATCCATTTTCTACAACCTGCAACCAACCACGTCATCATTTTACAGCCGCGCAGCCGTTATTTTCGTTGCAATCTTGGCCAACGCTTTCTCCAGTGCTCTTGAAATCCTGACCCAGTACGCTCAACGTCCCATTGTCGAAAAACACTCTCGCTATGCTTTCTACCATCCATCTGCCGAAGCAGTCTCATCGTCCCTCGTGGACATGCCATATAAGATTCTCAACAGTATCTTTTACAATCTGATTCTGTATTTCATGACCAACTTGAGGCGCGAACCTGGTAATTACTTCTTTTTCTGGCTGATCTCATTTCTTATGGTCTTGGCCATGTCTGGCATCTTCCGTACAATGTAAGTTATCAGCCCCGTTCTCGGTGTCATGCCATATGATAGTGTATCCTAATATTATATAGTGCATCTCTGTCTCGCACCCTATCACAAGCCATGGTGCCCGCATCAGTCTTGATCCTGGCCTTGGTCATCTTCACTGGCTTCGTCATCCCAGTAGACTACATGCTTGGGTGGTGTCGATGGATCAATTATCTCGATCCAGTCGCTTACGGCTTTGAGAGTCTCATGATCAACGAATTTAGCGGTCGCAATTTCACTTGTGATGCGTTTGTGCCGAATGCAATTGCTGCCGGCTACAACAATATTGCACCCGAGAATCGGGCATGCAGCGCGGTGGGATCTCGCCCTGGCTTGGGTTTCGTCAATGGCGATGACTACATCAACCTGGCGTACAAATACAACCACAGCCACAAATGGCGAAATGTCGGTATCCTCATCGCCTTTGTCATCTTCTTCCACTTTGTCTACATTGTTGCCACAGAGTTGATTTCGGCCAAGAAGTCAAAGGGTGAGGTCCTCATTTTCCGACGAGGAAACTTGACTGGTGGATCAAAGATCAAGAATGACGTAGAAGCTTCTGTCTCAGGCCCTACGGCTGTAGCTGAGAAGACTTCTGGAAATACTAGTGATGACGGCTTTATCCAAGGATCGACCAGCGTCTTCCACTGGAACAACGTGTGCTACGACATTAAAATTAAGAATGAGCCCCGCCGCATTCTGGACCACGTGGATGGCTGGGTCAAACCAGGTACCTTAACTGCTCTTATGGGCGTGTCCGGAGCCGGCAAGACCACCTTGCTCGACTGTCTAGCTGACCGTGTTTCTATGGGCGTCATCACTGGAGAAATGCTCGTCGATGGCAAGATTCGTGATGCTTCATTTCAACGGAGGACTGGCTACGTTCAGCAGCAGGACCTTCATCTTGAAACAAGCACTGTACGAGAGGCTCTGGAATTTAGTGCTCTTCTTCGGCAACCTGCATCAACGCCTCGAGCTGAAAAGCTTGCCTATGTCGATGAAGTGATCAAGCTTCTTGATATGCAGGAGTACGCTGATGCTGTTGTCGGAATTCTCGGCGAGGGTCTCAATGTTGAGCAACGCAAACGTCTTACTATTGGTGTTGAGCTAGCAGCTAAGCCGCCTTTGCTTCTTTTTGTTGATGAGCCTACATCTGGCCTTGATTCTCAAACATCGTGGGCCATCTTAGATCTTCTCGAAAAACTTTCCAAGGCCGGACAGTCGATTCTCTGCACCATTCATCAGCCCTCAGCCATGCTCTTCCAGCGCTTCGACAGACTTCTTTTCCTTGCGAAGGGTGGTCGAACTGTCTACTTTGGAGATATCGGTAAGAATTCCGAAACTCTTGTTTCGTATTTCGAGAGACACGGTGCTTTTCCATGCCCCCCCGAAGAAAACCCTGCCGAGTGGATGCTCAGCGCTATCGGAGCTGCGCCAGGTTCTGTCTCGGAAGTCGACTGGCACCAGGCCTGGCGCGACAGCTCTGAATATCAGCAAGTCCAGAATGAGCTTCAGCGTCTCAAGGCCGAGGGGTCTGCCAATGGACCTTTAAGCGATCACAATGATAAGGAATCCTATCGCGAGTTTGCTTCCCCTCTATGGGACCAGCTCTTGGTCGTAACTCGTCGTGTGTTCCAACAATATTGGCGAACCCCGTCCTATCTTTATTCTAAATTCACTCTTTGCTGCTCGGTTGCACTTTTCATCGGTCTCGTCTTTCTCAACGCTCCTCTCAGTATTCAGGGTCTGCAAAATCAGATGTTTGCCATTTTCAATATTCTTACCATCTTTGGTCAACTGGTACAGCAGCAAATGCCGCATTTTGTCACCCAACGGTCTCTCTACGAGGTTCGCGAGAGACCGTCCAAAACTTATAGCTGGAAGATCTTCATGCTCTCTCAGATTATTACAGAGATCCCATGGAACACTCTCATGTCCGTTTTCATGTTCGTCTGCGTCTATTATCCGGTCGGATTCGACAAGAATGCCTCCGCAGCTGGTCAGACAGTTGAACGCGGCGGTCTGATGTGGCTTCTGTTCTGGCAGTTCCTCATCTTTACTTGCACCTTTGCTCACGTTTGTATCGCAATCACCGATACAGCTGAGGCAGGCGGAAATCTAGCTAACATTCTTTTCATGTTGTGCTTACTATTCTGCGGCGTTTTGGCTTCTCCTGATTCAATGCCTGGATTCTGGATTTTCATGTATCGCGTGTCGCCATTTACATACTTGGTCTCCTCGATGCTCTCGACTGGTCTTGCCAATACCGATGTCACATGTTCCAGCAACGAGTACATCCATTTCGAGCCTCCAAGTAAGCAAACTTGTGGAGAGTATATGTCCTCGTATATGAACGTGACTGGCGGCTATCTTCTCGATTCTGAGAGCACCGACAGCTGCAGCTACTGCACTCTCTCCAGCACCAACACCTTCTTGACAAGTTTGAGCGCCAGCTGGGAACACCGATGGCGCGACTTTGGAATCGGCATGGTCTACATTGTTATTAATATTGGAGCAGCTTTGGCTCTCTACTGGCTGGTACGGATGCCTAAGGGTAAAAGAAAACAATAGAGTCGGGTAGACACATCAACTTAGATATTTTCATTTGTCAAGGGGGATCTTGAGTTGGATTGAAAGGGAAACCAGAAGATCTCACATAACTAGACATTTATTTCTCTTTTTGTTTTATTAATTGCTATTGGAATGGGCTTAATAGATCAAGTCCACCACACTGATGCAGAACTATCCGTTTCCTGCTATAGTCGCATAATTGTTGTTTCTCTCGCTTTTCCCGCTAAGCTTTCGAATTGAGAGTAAGTTTAATCCGCTTGGAGACATGTTCTTGGCCATCTGTGCCAAGTCGTAGAAGCTGTTGCCCACCTTTGGCTAGTCATATTTCTCTTCCCACAGATCCTGTAAGCAACAATCGCAACTTGGAAACCCGTATTCTAGCTATTACGGGAGAAGAACTCTTCTCGTCATCATCCAGGGCCTAACCCTTGGGGTTCCATAGAACACCGGATTCCGTCATGTCGAGAGTAGGGTATGGTCCGCATACTTGAGTGGTCATCAGAGCGTGTTACGGACAATTGTCCAAGATATAGATAGGAGGATGCATCTGAAAGAGACCTCTCTGTGGGCCAAACTCCACTTTATTATCCAACTTTAATACATATATAAGGATCATCAGCTCAGTGAACAGCTGCGTCTTGCGGTTAGACCAACCCAAGCATCTAGATAAGCTATGTGTCGCTGTATTGATACGAACACAGGCAAGCCCAGAAATTATCGCAGCTTTCATCCAAATTACTTTCAGTAAACTGGCCAAACGCCCCTCGTCATCACTTCAATTACATGCCCCTCCCAGTCTTTGACGTAGATACTCCCTCCACCTCGTTCCCAGCTCACACGTCCAAGAATCTCCACCTCCTTGGCCTTGAAATGCTCATCCCACTGCTTGAGTTCTTCGTGCCCGTCGCAAGCGAAAGAAATGTGTTGTCCCAATCCCGTAGGACAGCCGTGCTTGGGAATTAGACCGCCCGGGATGGCCCTATCTGTGGTTGTCTGATTCCGATCGAATAGGAGCAGGATAGAATTATTCGGCAAACTGAAGCCAGCAAATACATTACTCGACTCAAAGGGGATAATGGAGAAGATATTGGTGTACCACGTAGCGAGAGTTGGGACAGAAGAGGTATAGAGGATGGTCTCTACAATTTGACCCAGCTTAGGCGGCATCGCTAGATGTTATCTTGAGCACGAAGGATAAGTCTAACGATTGATTATCAGGATTGTGGGGATAGGTACGCGTTGGTGCAATGTGATACTTTAAATTCAGGTTGGGTCTTACTCCACCTTTTATAACAGTCGACCGTAGACTCAAGAACTTCCCATCCCAGCATATTTACCCAAACGATGACACCTCTTTTCAGTTCCGATTTTGTATTAATAATGAGCACGGTGTAACACTAGTCCGTCTGACAGAGCCTACACAGCGCCAGTAAGTTAGATGACCCGAATTAGCCAAGGACTAACACAATAGCACTTTATAATACATTTTAGGCTAAACTCTTTTACATCCGGTTGATGGCAGTCTCCAAAGTATATAACTAGACGAAATGGGCATAGGTATCAACAAGCTTTCAGGATTAAGTTTTAATACGAATGTCGCTTCATACGCATTTTCGCCCACTAGCTATCGATCGAAGTTGATTGCCTTAAACATCTTGTTAAACTAGGAGGAACGTGACGGCTTCTAAGGATACCACCACTTGCAGACTCTACACACATTAACATCTGGTCTATGGGCTAGTGAATCCTAATTCAGAAGGTTATGTTATTTCATGAACTGTTTCGGGGCCGGGCGGTCGGCCGGTTCAGGCAGGCTAGGTCAAAAGGTGTTGTAAATTCTCCGCCAACCATTTTGATTAGGCCTTTATCCACCCATTCCTATTTCCAACTGGCGAATAATTAGGAATTCTCGTCTCGGAGAGCCTGCGAGATGGCTTTCATACCAGCCTGAAGCTCCTCCTTAGTTGGCCATCCGAATCCTAGGCGAAAGTAGGTATCGGGCATTTCAAACCAGTGTCCAGGCCCCAGATAGGTAGCATACTTCAACAAGAGCCTCTCATAGAATGCCTTAGTTCCTCCAATAGGCTCATTCTTCATGCGAGGGAAACAAACAACACCACCCCCCGGTCTGGTCCATTCCAAAAGCTCTTCGCCATTAATCCATTCCTCCACCATATCGAGTCGAATTTTCATTTCGTCGCGAGTGGATTTGAGCAGACGATCTTTCTGTGAAAGAATCTGTTCGGCGATATATTCGTCGATGACGCTTCCGCTAATACTGATTTGCTCCTTGGCAGCAAGAAATGCTTGCTGGAGGCTCTTGTTCCGAGTAATCACCCACCCAAGACGAATTCCAGGGACACCAAATGACTTGGACATGGAGCAAACGCTAAGAACATGATTTCCTAGCGATGCAGCAATAGGCAACTGAGTCCCATAATGAACATCTCTGTAGGTCTCGTCCACCAGAAGAATGCAGTTATGCTGCTTAGTAATAGCAACAAGGCGCTTTAACGAGTCCAGAGACAAAATAGTACCGGTAGGATTATGAGGGCAGGTCACAGAGACCATCTTTGTGTTAGGCTTGATGGCTGCATCAATGAATGAGAGGTCGGGCTGAAAGCTGGACTCAAACGTGAGATCTACATACGTAATCTCGCATCCGATAGCCTTGGGAGTCTCGAGGTTTGTCGCATAGTTCGGTCTGATAACAACGAGGTGATCATTGGCAGTCAACTGAGAAGTAGAAATGATGAACAGGGCTCCCGCAGCACCAGGCGTGATGAGAACATCGTCCTTATCAAGACCAGAGTCTCCCACGATCAGGCTTCGAAGTTGTGAGTTTCCTCGATGCTCGTTGTAGAGAAGCGTCAAGTTTGGGATCTTGATACCCAGCGATTCGAGGCTCTGGTCGGTGATGGAACTTTCAGAAAGGTTGTTCTTGATCTTGTCGTACCCATACTCCTCCGGGGACTCGATCTCAATTGGCATGCGAGCGTACTTCATTTTAGTTCGAGTGGGGTAAAACGGCGATGATGTCTTCGGTTAGGTGACTAAACGTGCTGCAGATCATTAGAGGAAGCTTGCAAGCTTGGTATTGATTACGTGCTTCGCCCCTAGGTATTTATAGTTGAACAATCAGACCCAGCCTGAATATCCGCCAAGTGATGCTATACTCCGGCTTGGCCTTGAACAATTATCATGACGATATCGGACCATCGTCAGCTCCGATGCTAATGCCCTAACTTAAGAGGCTCCTTATTGCCGATGCAAGCCAGATGTACCCAAGGACGTCGGCTCAGGCTTCCCTCTTAAATAATCGCTTCGAGCTTCCCTCCCAGTCTACGCCCTTTGACTTAATAAAAATGGAGCTTCGGAACGGCGACTCGGAGTCTCCTTCCAGAATCCGCTAACTATCGTCTTCTTAGCGCCTGACCGTGTGTTTTCTTATCCTTGATAAACGTCAAACCCAATATAAACCCCCAGATCTCTGTATGACATGGATATAAACCTCTAACACAGTCTTTCTGTGACTTTGCATCAGCTACCGCAATATCATTTTCCCAGCCCTGCCAGCAAGCGAGAAGTTTGCACTTGTCTCACCATGGTTCGCATTCCAGAGTTCGATGTGGAGAGGTGGATGGATGAGTATGAGACGACGCCAGGTGCCCTCAACACCGCTGAGACTTGTGTCTCGTCTGTCTCCATTGAAGACCTCTTTAATTTGTCCCTGGACAAGAAGTCGACCAATCCTATCGACTTCTCCACGAAACTCTTATACGGCCCAATCCGGGGCTCAAACACATTGCGTGGGCGAGTTGCTGCTCTATACAACGATGACCAGTTAGGGCAATCTGGGGAGGTCGATGCTGACAACATTCTCATCACCCAAGGAGCAATTGGCGCCAACTTCCTCTTGCTCTATACTCTTGTCAATCCTGGAGACCACGTCATCTGTGTCTATCCAACATATCAGCAGCTCTACGATGTACCTAAGAGCCTTGGTGCGGAAGTGTCTTTGTGGAAACTAAGCGCAGATGACTCCTATGTACCGAATATTGATACCCTCAAAAGTCTTGTCAAAGACAACACAAAAGTATGTGATTCCGTCAATTTGGATCGTCGTGTTGACCAATTTAGATGATCATCATCAATAATCCCAATAACCCTACGGGGGCTCCAATTCCCACCGAAGTCTTAACGGGCATCATCGAATTTGCGAAGTCTCGAGGTATTATTATCTTCTCAGATGAGGTTTATCGGCCATTGTTCCATGATCTTCACCAGCCCGGTTACGTGCCTCCCCGTTCCGTTGCAACACTAGGATATGAGAAGACCGTCGTGACAGGATCCATGTCAAAGGCGTTCGCCATGGCTGGTATCCGTATCGGCTGGATTGCTTCGAAGAACAAGAGCCTAATCGAAGCCATCGCGTCCGCACGAGACTACACCACCATTAGCGTCTCTCAAATTGACGACCAACTTGCAGCCTATGCGCTTTCTCCGCAAGTTCTAAGCCCTCTTCTTCAGCGAAACGTTGGTATGGCGCGCTCCAATATCTCACTACTCGAAAAATTCGTCAATGAGCATTGCAATGTGTGCTCGTGGGTCAAGCCAAAAGCCGGAACAACTGCGTTCATCAAATTCACATCGCGGGGGAAACCGGTGGATGATGCGCGTTTCTGTCAAGATTTGATCGAGACGACAAAGGTCTTTGTCGTTCCTGGCTCAAGGTGCTTTGGCGGTGGAGAAGATTTTAAGGGCTACATTCGTTTCGGGTATGTGTGCGAGGAAGACGTACTGAAGGAGGCGTTGAAGCGACTCAGTGAGTACGTGAAGAAGAATTTGATCTAGTCACCTAAGACATATGTATATAACCAATATTTGCTTCTTTTTTATCTATATTTTTAATTGTAGCTCATTAAGAGGGTAATACTCTCAAAAACACTAAACCTCCCTCGGAATATCTTGAATAGGGCTTATTGATCTTTAAGATACTATCTCTTTTTCAAGGAAGTTTCCTGTGACTATGACCAGGGTGAAGGGCGAGACTACCTTATTATTTTCTTCTTCTTTTTTCAAATTAAGGGACCTCTTCCAGGAACTGTAATAATATCCACCTCGTTCATCTTGCAGGCTGCCGCCTCCCACAGGAGTCTGCACAAACGCATTAGAGCACAAACCTGACCATGGCAGGTACTCCAGCAGTTTGCCAGTGAAGAGATATATCGAAGACATATCGACAAGACTCCACTCAGCTTGGATGTTAAGTCAAGCATCTCCAGATTTCATGATATCGTAGACGATTATAACAACATACGACCAGTTAGCATAAAGGCAAAGGCGCGTAGCGCTGGAGCCGTTGGTGGGTCTCTACCTTGAAAAGTGGCTTCAACAGCGCTGGTTTAGCCGCCAGGGAAGGAAATTCGAACCGCCAACTCTCAGTATCAGGGAAGTAAAGTCGAGACGAACTTCAATTGACTCATGCGAGATGGATATCGAAAAAGACATAAGTAAGCCTCTCCCACTTGTTTGTTCTGATTCTTGATTCCCTAGTTGTCTTGATGATTCCGTATTGCAACTTAGATACAGAACAGTTCATGACTATGGCATCTTCGCAAATTATTCACTTCATCAATGGCTGCATTCTGTCAAAGGCCGAGACTGGAATACATGCCCAGCCTAGCTTTTCAGATAGCATGCTTATCCAAAATGGAATAATCACCGCCATTGGATCCCAGGAAAATACCCTTCCCCAGCATGAAAGCGACAAGGCGAAAGTCACAACAATTGATTTGCATCGGCGCACTGTTCTTCCCGGCTTTGTTGACGGACACATGCATTTGTTACTCCTAGGCCAGGCGCTTCGGAAACTTGACCTGGATCACTGCAAGTCAGTAGATGACATTCGATCGAGTATTGGGTCATACGCTACGAAAAATCCCAATATTCCACGAATTCTTTGCAAAAATTGGGTTCGAACAATGACCCCAGGCGGTGCAATCGCCTCTATGCTCGATGACATCGACCCACGACCTATTTTCATTGAAGACCGACATTTGCACTCAACTTGGTGCAATACCGCCGCTTTGGAAGAACTCGGTGCTGCAGATCTCCCTGATCCCGTCGGTGGCAGTATTGAGCGCGATGCTAGTGGAAAACTGACGGGAATTTTATCAGAAGGAGCTGTCCTATCAATAATTTGGCCTCACCTTGCTCAGGTGTCACCACTACAAGAACGGATGGAGGCCATGGTTCAGGCTGTAGAGTCATACAACGCATCGGGTTATACAGGGGTTGTTGAGATGGCCATGGATGAGGCCGCCTGGGATGCCCTCGTCCAGCTTTATCAAGCACGGCCAGATCTCCCGATGCGAATCGCTGCATATTGGATTATCAAGCCTTCTGGAGACACAGACTCCCGGTCAAAACAGGTCAAACGGGCAATCGAACTGAGTTCCCAGTTCAGTTCCAAAAACTCTCCTGACTTACGTCTAGTCGGTATCAAGATCATGTGCGATGGAGTTATTGACGCCTGCACAGCTTACCTGTCGGAGCCGTATGCGCCTGACGTTGGGTCACCGCCTCCTATCTGGAAACAAGAAGACCTGGAACCCGTTGTAGAAGAGGCCGATACTGCAGGATTACAAATAGCTCTCCACGCGATTGGTGACAGTGCTATAAAAATGGCTGTGGATGTTCTGGAGAAATGCGCCAGGCCAGGACGACGCCACCGAATCGAGCATCTTGAACTTGCATCTCCGGAAGATGCTAAACGACTCGGCGAGCTCAAATTGACGGCTTCGATTCAACCCGTGCACGCAGATCCAGCCATCCTAAAGGAATGGCCGCGGCTTTTGGGAGAAGAACGCTGCGAACGAGCTTTTGCCTATCGAGAATTTTCAGACGCAGGTGCGTTAATGGCCATAGGAAGCGACAGTCCAACTGCACCCTGGGACCCGTTCCAAAACTTGTATATTGCGACCACAAGGCGATCAATTAAAGAGGTCGAGTCAGACACAACAGTGAACCCCCATTTTCGATTGGGCGTGTGCGAGGCCATTGTTGCTGGAACGGCGGGTGCAGCAGCAAGTGTATTTGCAGAGGATCGTGTTGGATCTTTGACAGTTGGAAAATTGGGGGACTTCGTCGTAGTTGATATGGAGTGGGAAGCATCGAGGTTATTAGATGCCAAGATCAAAGAGACTTGGTTTGGTGGTAGGAGGGTGTGGCAGGCTGATAATTAGAAGTGTCTAGTTTAGGATGTCATTGAACCTGAAAAATTCTCGATTTCAAGTACGGGCATTCCTCCAATGCATCGGATACCCTCGTTTTCTTCTAACCACTTGAAACTAATTCTCAATTGCCCTGCTATGCTACTTGACACAAAATGAAATTCTGAATGAAATTCTCAAACAACGAACATGATGGTGGTATCATTGACAGGGATCCGAACCTGGCCACCCCTCCCAAAACAGTCTCTACTTTTAATACATAAATCCAAAGCGCCAACACATTGCTTGGACCAATTGAGAGTGTATCTCCTCAATATCAAGTCCGGTTTGCGAAAATACTCAAAAATATGCTCCAGCCGAATCCTACACACACCGCCACAAGAACCCTTGATCGCACCGGAACCCAGAGAAAATTGCAGATTGCTACCAATGGCCAAATGTGCCAACCGGCTTTGATGAGGGGGAATATTCGCTTCCTGACGACTAGGAGGACCCCGGAGAAATGCTGAACGCGCATAAAGTTGGTACAGATGAGGAAAATGCAGCCGCTGATGAAGAGACCCAGGGTTTGATCGAGAAGTAGCTTTAACAGAATGTTGCGATAACTGACGTCCGGCCCAAGCTTCAGATAGCCTCTCCATTTATTCACCCTCTGCCCATTGTCATCTTTTCTTTTCTCGTCCAGCTGTCGAGCGTGGCCGAGCGTGTCAGGCAGTAATTCACCGACAGGGGCGTTGCGGGTAGGGAACCAGTCCTCGAGGAGGAATTGGACAACGTTCCCAACCTGAGAACCGAAAAGACCGTAGAGGGCAAACTCGCCAACTTGCTGCCAATCGATTGAAGTGCGATTCGGATCATTCCACAAGGATAAGAGCTGCACGACGAGGTTGGCCGAGACCTTGAGGGCCATGGCTTGGCCTGCAAGCCTGAGATTGAGGGCCTTGCGCATGACGGTCTCTCTCGCTCTCTCTCTCTCTCTCTCTCTTTCTTTTTCTGCTTTTATGTTGCTTTACGTTACGTCATGACAGATAATGAAGCCCGGGGGACAGCAGGCGACGGAAGGTGAGAATTGGACTGGTTGTTTGTGTCCCCCTTCTGGATGTTTGGTTGTAATGGGCGGAGAAGAGGACGAGAGATGGCTTAGCTGTCCTTTGCCCAATTGAGGCCAAAGGTGAGGCTACGTAAGCGGGGACTAAGCCACGGCGAGATAAAGGGGAAGAGTGGATCTTGCTTGAGGGAGAGATGAGCATGACTAACCAATCAGAGGCCGTTCATGCATAAGGGTTGCTACCCTATACCAGACCAAACCCCCAAAAAATTTGGTCGTGGACTTTTGTCTAATGCAATGTGTAATACTCCATATTTGGGTCCAGAATTGGCCCCCAAAAAAATATATTGCTGCTTAGTCTGCTTTAGCTTATTTCTAGAATTTCAAAGTTCCAATGCAGGCCAAGAACGGGTGAGATCTGTTGCCAAATTTACCTGCGGGATTACACTGAACAGGATGTCGCAGGGGATAGGCCGCTCACTCTGCTGAAACCGTGACTTACCCTGTGACTTTAGTGTAATCAATAAATTCCACACACTCATCTGAATTAGTCCTCCCCCTTCTCCTGTTACGAACAATAATACCGGTAATTATTGCCCAGGTTAGACGCATGTTCAAACGCTACTTTACCCAGCCAGGTTCAAAAGTGGCGAAAGTGGGGGAGTGGGGGAGATTGTGATGGACGATAATGAAGAGCATAGCCTATGAGGGCAACTGAAATTTCTGTACTAATTATTGGCAGACTGCGCCGTATGCGATGCATCCATGATCCGTCATTCAACATCTTAAGCAGAAAGAGCTTCATACATAGCAAAGCCATGTAACTAATTAGACGAAATAGCGCCAGCGAGGATCCTGTTCCCCATCCCTCAGTTCGCTGGTATCAACATCCTCTGCCTTGATAACCACCCCTTGTGCCTCATCCCGGCGCTTATTTTCTCGGCGCATCCACATCCCAAGCCAGAAGGTGAAGCAAATACAAGTCAAGTTGCAGGCTGCAGTCGCAATGAGCGTCGGCGCGTATCGAGGCGCATACGTCGTTCGAAAGGTAGCCGAGCTGAGAATACCACCCAAGTTGCCAAGACCAACTAGAAGTCCGGTAGTGGCAGCCCGTGAGTTTTCGTTGACGTTGTTGTTATTGTGCCAAGAGTGGACGAGACAGCTGGGAATGTATGCGCCCGCGGCGACGAGGAATGTCGCAAAATACGCTACCCCTCGGTTGGTCTCGGCATCAATGGCAGCCAGGATAATAAGCCCGCACATGGAGAGACTCAGCGATCCAATAATGTGGTATGTTCTCTCTCGCGTCCTATCCGAATTGAATGTGACGCAGAGAAGCACCAGAAATCCCACAAAATTTGGCGGAACCGTAAGCAAGTTCGTGACAACGGTGCTATAACCAAGTCGCTTTAAAACAAGAGGGAGGAAATTGGCACAAGTAGAAAACGCGACCGGGTATGTAAAGGAAATGACACACCACGGGAAAAACTTCCAGTTCTTCCAGGACGCAAAACACTCCTTGACGCTGAATTCGACTCCCAATTGCTGAGATCCGTCACGCAGAAGTCGCACCTTCGCAGCTTGCTTCTCGTCCTCACTCAGGAACCAAGCTGAGTGGGGAGATTCTGGGAGCCACCAGAATGCGCCCACGGCAAACACGACCGTGAGACCACCCTCGAGAAGAAAGAGATATTGCCATCCTTTGATCGCTGTGCCCTCAATTCGAAACACACCAAAGGAGATGAGGCCAGAAAATGCGGCTGCGAGCAGAGCGCTGCCAAAGAAAATTGCGATGCGAAAACCGAGTTCTCCACGAGTGTAGAATAGAGTGAGGTAAAACACCGTTCCCGCAAAGAAGCCTGCTTCGAGGGCACCAATGAGAAGGCGAACGACAAGCAGGCTCGCAAAACTTTTACAGGCGACTTGAATCATCGACAAAGCGCCCCAGCCAAGCATGAGACTCGGAAGCATGACTCGACCGGAGAAGCGCTTGGTAAGCATGTTGAGGGGAAGGTCACAAAGCCCATTGGGGACGTAAAACAGTAAAATGAGGAGAGAATATTCCTGCCCAACGAAGTTGAGGTCTTCGCTCATGCCATCAGTTTCGGCGTTGCCTAGGTTGCTCTAGTACACGTTAGAGAACTGCGGATATGAAATTCAATACAGCGAGCTACTCACACGATCGACAGAGTTGAAGAAGTACATGGCTGAAAGGTAAGGTAGGAGGTAGAGGTCCATCTTTCTGACTGATTAGTTGGTTAGCTGGAGTTCTACACGCTTCACACCTTGAGGCTCACCATAAGAGCGGTCTTGTGTTTTATTGATCATGACATTCGTATAAGATCCAACCTCAGCGCCCTCCGACACAACCATGTCAGATTGCATCTGGGACTTGGTCTTCTCACTGAGATCCATAGTTTCGGTAGCTAGTTACGGGGCAAACCTGGAAAACTGATTCAGACGAAAGCGGTGATTTAAAGTCGCCGACAACTCTTCGTAATGGTCAGGTGGGAAGAGCCACCTTAAATACTTGAGAGGTACTAAATTGGGTACGCCTAAGTGAATCGCTAGACGTATGGCACCGGAGTCGTAACTGTTGGCGATATCTAAAGCGGCATGATAATTGACTGGAATCAGCTCACAGTATAGCATAGCGGGCGTATTTTTTGTTAAGAGCAAGATATCGATTTGGGAATCTTAAGAGTGGGAGAACTTATTGCGGGTATGTTATCAAGAGTGGGGAGCGTTCGTTTCTCATGAACCCGATGGTTTTAACGCTTGGAATACCTCCGATTCGTTAGATGAACGAACCCAAAATTGCCTTACACATATGCGTTCTAGTCGCAACCAGAACATCGGGCTTGGGTTACCTTGTTTGACGTCTGTGGCTGGAGAAAACGCGGGGTAATGAAGAGTGGGATGAAGGGAAGTCTGCGGCAACTTGACAAGCACGGGAGTTCGGAAATAATGATTTGAAATCAGCAAGTTGAGTATGAACTAACTGAAAATTGATTGGTTTGAAGTAATATGAAGTAACTGATCATTGCTTTCTAACCAAGATCAATGTGATGTCCTTCCTGCAACACTACTAGAGCTCCTCTGCAATAATCAAGATTCGAATTCGAAAGTGGGATGTAGCAAAGATGTCCGAATCATTTGTGTGCCTTTTCGGCTTCGGCAACTTAGTATCTCTCAAGCACAACGCGAATGCGAGAATCGGAGTGACCAGGCAGATACCCGTGATTGCCCACAATCATTGAAGACACAATAGCTCTCGATGATAGCTGTGCGTTCCGGACCAATGGCATAATTGGGCACCATGTATAGTGGTGAATCGTAAATTTGCTGCGTAGGTGTAGCATTGGGTTCCAGGCCCTTCTGAAGTCTGTTGTGAAGGTTTGCGTCCAGATGGAACCTGAGACGACATTCCAAGAGCCATTCTGGCATATAAGCATAAACGAATCTGACCAGTAACGAAGTCGAATTTTGCGCTTGGACTAACTACTTGCATTAGGTTCCTTCCTTCGCGGTAGTGAACGGGGAGCCCTTATGCAAGTGAATAGAGATTGTCATCACTTAAGATGAAGACTTGAGTCTTTGAACTTTCTTCATCATCAAACTAACAGGGACATCTCCAGAAACACAGACTTAATATATAGAAGAAAGTGCTGAAACAATGTAGAGAAAATTGGCTTGGATACAGCATGGGAATATGGTGAAACAGCGATACTAGGATGTGCCCAGATTCCTCGGTCCTCAGGAGGATATGCTGGCATTGTTGGGTGTGTGGTCTTTATTTACCAGAGTACGAACAGAGGAATTACGAGCAACCCAAGCATTCCCATCAATTGAAAGCTGAGAAGAAGTTGCCTTCACAGACGAAGAAAGGAGGCCAGCCACCGGCTCTAACAGCTGCTGAGGAGCGAGCTTTGATTACATTCATCCAAACTGTTGAAAAGAGCGCTTTTGCTGTGACCGAAGCTTGCCTTCGCAATTATGCTAGTTTTCTATGAAAGTATCGTATTGAAGGTGCCAATTCAGCTGTATCTAAATCCTGGGTTCGAAGGTTTAAAAAGCGGCATCCAGGGCTTCAAAGCAAGGCGCCTAACATCAAGGCTGTTTTTCGAGCCGGGGCAAAATTGAACCTCCAGGGACTTGAAGACTGGTTCAAGGAATATGCAGCTGTTCTGATAGCTTTGGTGATTTTAGCTGCCAATTTGTGGAATTTTAATGAAACGCCAATGCAGCTAGGTTGGGTTAAGAGTGGTGTACGGCTCCTTTTAACACGGATAAAAATAAAATAAAAACAGCCGCCATGTGCTATTTCAACCGGGCATAAGGAATCCTTAACGTCAATTGATGCTGTTGGTGCTGCTGAGAATTCAACTCCCTGCTTTCTAATCCTAACAGCAAAGATATTGCTAGAGGTATCAATTGGTGAGGCTGTAATTAGTTATTGTACAGACGGAAACCGGGTTTACAACAGTCACAGGGCTTACAGTGGCTCCAGCACCTCAATTTTCACTCTTTTGCTCTTAGTGATGGCTTTCACGGCTATACAATTGAGACCTGGTTTGGATACGGTCCCGGGATTCGGAAGAGCACTTTTAACTACGAAGTGGCCCTTGGGGCTAGTCAGAGGACTAGATCTTGTCCTCCTGTTTTTCGAATGCTTCTAATGGAGCTTTACAATGGCCGCGGGTACTCAAATCAACCTATATGACTTAAACCAGTGGAATCAGTTACGCTAAGCTGCCTTTAGAGCCTGTTACATGTATGTCGGCTTTGAAAGGTCAGGACTGTGGCCAGTCAATCTGGAAGTTGTGCTGGACTAAGCAAAAGGGCTAGGGACCTGGAAGAGCCCCTATTTCTACGGCTCCTAGCACAACAGGCTGTAACGCCTAGAAGGCCATAAAAGGAGCTTGCTGCTGCTAGAAAAGGGAAAAAAAACTCGACATTCTGAGCAGTCTAACCAAGGAGGTTATCGCACATGCTGAACCGTGCCTTGATCTTGCTATTGTCACAAGGTCAGCTCATAAGAAGGCCATTGTCTTACAGCAGGGGGGAATGGCCCTAGGGGCCCGACGAACGAGAGTTTGACGCCGTATTGCTGTTGGCGATGGAGCCTTCACGCCAAGGGAATTACGTGAGAAGGTTGAAGAAAGGAGTCATGTCATAAGGAGTGGAATAAAGAGGCCCAGAAGCAAGCTCGTCACCAAGAACGCTTCTTCCGCAGCTTACGGAAAGAGGAGAAAAAGGCGGAAAAAGAAGCCCAAGTAACTAGGGGCCCTAGGCTTCGAGACCGGGTAGCTGTAGCAGCAAAGGCAGCTAGGGAGGCTGAAGAGGCATCTCGACTTCAAGAAATGCGGGAAAATGCTGTTACAGGCAAAATCGAACACATTCAAAGGCAGCGGTTAATTTGGGCTGAAGCTGATGATGGCTATCGCTTCCTATTGCACAGGCCTCAAGACCTGACCCTCCTTGAAGCTATCCCTGAGTATGGTAAGTGGTGGCAGCAGCAACAGCCGCAGGAAGAGATGATAGTAACTACAGCCCCCAACCTAGAAATATCATGTGACGAGGCTGACAAGGCTGACATTGTACTAGAGGATTTTCTCTCTGTAACTTCATTTATTGAATGGTCTTCTTTGCCGGGCGAGGTAGGTGATGATAGTGATAAAGTTGAGATCATTACAACCACCTCGATTAGGCCTTCCGTCAGAGCTGCTTTTGCCCTTATGAACGATAGATCTGAGGGTACAATTAACAATCAAGGAGGAAGAAATACAGACTGTAAACTACGGGGGATCTGGCTACGATAGGGCACCTAATCGTTATTCTGATGATAATGAAGGTGATGCATCAATTCGCATTGGGCACGTACAAATTGCTGTGCTAAGGTCGCGCTAAGGTCGCGCTAAGGTCGCCAGGTGCAGGCAACACCCAACTATAAAAACACAAATCGAGCATTAAAATAAAAAGATCTCGATTTTGCAAGTAATTTAGGATGTTAGCTATCTGGGGATATTTTATTTTTATTTTTCGGGCTTCAATTGATGGAATTACGTTTAAGTGACTGTGGCTGAGTCGGTTACGAATGCGACGCGGTTACGGGTATTGTCACCACCTTTCCTCCCGGAAAGGCGGGCAGCATGAAATCCGGACGCGGACCCACTGCGTAGTTTTTTTTTACGAGCCTGTAGTGTCAGTGGGTTGTACAATTGTTACCTCTTAATGGGATGCGCTCCCTGTCTTTATTAGCGTGGATTTTCATTTGTATAGATTATGGTAATGGGCTCTGGGCAGAGACCGCTGCTGATTGCAGATAGCGCGGTCTGAAACTGGCTGGTGGTTTCAACGAAATTGACTTCATTTTGCGCGTTCGCTGTGACAGATCGAGACTCGCCTGCGGAAGAAAGCTATGATAAATAAATCCCTGACTGAGCTGCTCATCACCCGTTTCTAAGTAAGGGACAAGTAGCCTCAAAGTCTAAAGGAGCTTGTTGGGGAACCTGACTTTGTCGGAGGAGGAAACCACACAACCACACCCAAAACACAGGACGTTGAGAGAGGCCGAGGCGTGGCGTGACACAGGGAGAGCAAAGGACATCAACCACAACACTAAATTGGTCGTGGGTGGGCGCAGTAGCGAGTAATAAAGATGAGAAGTAAATGATCAAGTAGATAATATAAACATGCAATAGAATGGTCAAGAGCAACAAAGTCAAAGGAAGCATGTCTCGTCTCGATATCGAGGATCAACTCAAGCACTCCTTAAAAAAGGCGCAATTAAAATCATAGTACTTACCTCTTTACAGGGTAGGCCCACTGAAAACCTACCAGCCACAATCGCATTACCTTTCATGGACGTATTGAAGAAAGAACCTGCTGACATTGAGCGTGGTCTGTAGTCGTATTGTTAAGACCCTAGGATAGAGTACCCACCTTAGGCCGGCCCCTCAGTCGACGTGTAGCATGTGCAGATTTGATCGAACCGCGTCTCAAACTTCATCGAAGCTCGTGGTTGGCTATCGTAGCGATGACCGCCGATATCTAGAGCCGAGTTGACAAGGGTAGGAGAATATGCCTAGAATGGGTGCCATTCGCCAACATCCAGTAGTTGAAATCGAGGACGAGGCAGGGAATTATCGTCGTACATCGCATGCGGAAGAAAACGTCGTGCATGAGTCACTCTTGGTGAGCGTATGTGCTATCAAGATTTCGTTCATACGGTAAGCCTCATGGGAGTTGTTGAACACTGGTCTGGGGTATGCGCTATGACTAAAACTTACCTCAGTAATAATTCTCCTGTTAGATAACACCATGTATCTACAGTGAGATGGAGAATAATAGGTAGTACGAGGGGGATGTCTAGGTTCTTACCGAGGACAAATCTTTTGACTGCCGTATTATGGGCTTAGCATCTCGGAAACGGGCTCACTCATTTTGGTCCCACGGTTGCGTCGCATTCTGAATCGAAGCTTGATGAATTCTCGGCGCCGTATCTTTTAAGATAACCCCCAGTCATGTTGGCGTCCAGACGCCCACCCAGTTGTTAGAAATGTAGAACCCAGAGGAACTACAAGCCCGATCCCAAGATGGCTAGGAGGCTAGGGTCCCTATCCCCCTATCTAGCCTCCCCTATTGAGTAGATTCTTTATATCTCTTGTTAGTTAGATCTCAATCAATCAAGTTTTAATAATTCAATGTTGCAATTTACCACTATTTCCATTTCTCATATTCTCATTTGTTATTGCAGTCGTCAGATATCAGGTTAACACCACCCTTCCTCTTGCTCGAGTTGGTTAACAAATCGCTTAGCCTCGCTGGCAATATAGGCCTGGATTGGGTTGTAATCGCAGAGTCCATGGTGTAGAAGTTGCATTTTAAGCTTATAGACCTCATATTTCAGGTCAGTAACGCAGTCGATAAGGTCTTGGTTGATATCCTCCAGGTTTTGTTCTTGGCACTCCAGGTTCCTTGTGTTAACCCTTGTCTTGGCCCGAAACTTCTTAGACGTAATCTTATTCCGGTTTTGACGTGTTCTACTAGCATCGCTCTGCTGGGTTGAGGGGGGGAGATGGTTCCCACTTTCGTAATTCCCATTTGCATTTGACTCTTCTTTATTTCTTCCTGCTCTTGTACGAATCGCATCGTCTCGGGGGGGCCGGCGTCTTATGGATGTAGGAGTTGGACATTCCTCAGAGTGGTGCGCTTGATATTGGTTGTCTTTATCGTTTGTCAATTGCCGAGGCTGGCAATTTGCATCGGCAGGGGATTCGCTGGGAGTGGCTGGCCTAGGGAAATAGATGGCTGTATTGTATTCGGAAGGAAGGCTGAAGCCAATGGAAAAGTCGCGTGAACTAATGTGATCATCGAGGGTGAAAGGACTGTGTACCACGCCAGTCTGCCCAGAGATACCTTCCGTACTGCTCGATGGATCGAATGAATAAAGGAGACCTGGTTGATCCGCATATCCAAACTGTTCCCACGGAATGGCTAAGGGGGTGTTGAACGTATTAGATGTCGACTCGTCTTCTCTGGCATCGTACATCGGGCCGAGGGTTGCTTCACCCATGGCGGATAGAGGGTATTGCCTGGTAACATGGATATACTGAAGGGGACTCGAAGAGGCCATGTGTATCAGGGCTCAGGTTGTAGATTCATCGGGTTGATAGAGGTGCGCTGCTCCGACGTTAATGATCGGCGGAATGGGCGAGGTGTCGAATGGGCGGCGTGATGCAAATTCTGGATAGCCACCCGATTGATAATATTAATGGCAAGACGACAGCCGACGACGAATCGAGAACAAAAGGCAGCAAATAGATGGGGCCTAGCGATAAGGCTCTGAGAATCTAGACGGAGGTGGGTTTGACGACTGTTCGACAAGATATGTTGATGGGTAGTGATGGATTAAAGGAGGCAAAAGTTGAAGGAGGCAAAAAAGGCTGTCAAAGTACCGAGTGCCGCTGAACCGTTGATGGTGCCCAAAACAACAACGCGAGCAAATGGCAGGGACCGGAATGAACAACCACCGATCGATAATGATTTGGCGATTGCCGGTTCTTGCCCGAGTCCAGGATAAGTTTGACACAGTGTTGCGTACAGTATTGTCTGCCTGATCAAAGGATCTCACCATGAGTACTGGGAGTGTACACTTCGCTAAAGAGGGCCGCTATCATTGGCTAAATAGGGCCATAGGGTCACCAGCCCCTGCGATTGGTGAGTCGAAGGTTGATCTGAACCGAGGTGGGGGTCGGAATAGCTGGTACTAATTAGCTGAATTACCACTGTAATAAGGGCAAGTGTGGTGGCAGTGTTGAGGATTAGTGTTCTTATAAACCTTTCAAAGCCGTTTGTTTCCTTCACCTTCTTAACACAACGGATGCCCGGTCGCTGAGACTTGAGCTCAGGAAACACCTCCTCTCCTTGTGGAAATATCCTCTCTGATAGGAGCGGTATCCCATCAACGCCATCATGGTGCGATGCCCTTTCCTTGTTTAAGCATAGTGCGGCCAGAATGCATGAAGCTCCACGGAATACCTTGGCCTGGTACCCCTTGGCCTAGAACCCCACTCACCACCACCCAAGTGTCCAACTTTGTCTTGCAGGTCCCCCAACAGCCAGGGATCATTGGATCTACCACACCATCCTCCTGCTCTTGGTCACCAAGCACTCAATAGCTTCCTGGACAGGCTTGCAGACCGTCAGACCAATGTACAGGACGCAACTGATGGCCCTGTTGCGTTTCCCAACCGTGATTACACACAGTCGTAAGCATGTCGCCAAGTTTCGCATCTTTGCGCCCGAAGGCAGGCAGAAATCTCATTCTCAGTCCCCGTGTCTGGGCGCGTGCCCAACGCCATGTACCGATACCCCTCAAATCGGCGTAATGCCTTGAGCATGTTGGCTTGCAATGTGGTACCAAACTTTCCATTTCAGTTCAAACCCTCCTCCAACTTGGATTTGGCTTGCCTAGCGGCACCATCGACGAAGCTGCTTTTGAGGAGATACCGCGATCTGCAGATTGCAACTCCGAGTTCAGCTCGAAAGGAGTTGGGTGGTGTCGTAACTTGCAGGAGCGCAAACAATCAAAACAAGACACGGGCCGGCTTGGGTGCCGGCCTGGTGCCGCCATGGTCGCAGGTATCTGGGTACCGAGTCTCGCACGTCGCTGGCACAGGTGACCAACCATCTGGAGAGTAGGTAGTTCTATCCTTGAAGACTCATCAACGCTTCGTGGGTGAGACAGAGATTTCTTGTTAGCGGATGAGGGCAGAACAAGCCTTCTCAAGGACCCACAGGCATGGTGCAAACTATTTCCTTCTCATCATCTCTTCCTTTAAGACCGTTGCCCCCTTCACACATCAACAGATTGCACTCTGTTGTTTCCGTGACGGTTATGCTCTTACATAACTCTTTTTTACCACAGCGCTAGCGTCGGTAAGCTTTCTTGCCACTGAAGTCATCGCGCTTGTGTGCAACGCGTCTCAAGCTCTTTTCTCCTGAGTTCTCCCAAGTACTACTGGTATCCGATATGCATCCTAACTTTTAGACATTTGGCGTAAGCGAGGGCATCTTGGAGCACTAATATTCTTTGCAAGTCAGCCCGTTGCGCTCATCGTTCCCCCGCAAGCATTCTACCAACCGATTCGCAATTGTATCGAGTACCACGATGCCTTAAAGAGGTAGCCCAACCCATCACGAATGCCCACGAGTTCAACGAACCAGAGTCGAAACGATGCTTCGAAATATTCACTGCATATTTTTGGTATTGCTACCAATAGTGCCGCAAATCGAAAGAACACACAAGTCACCATCTTCCCCTATTACTGGATTTTCCAGGGGCAAGATAGATCAAGCATATACTGCATCGCCACCCATCCTATTAGATCCATGCCGTGAGGACTGATCATGGGATAGGTAGATATGGGGCTGCTAGTCTGTCAGCGCTGGGTTAATTCTCGTGGACCATTCTGTGTGCATTCCCTTCCAGGAACGGTGGTGCTCTGCATACGATCTAGCAGTCGTGTGATCCGGGGATCCGGGGATCCGGTCCTAGGGCTTCAGTATCTCCGCTATTGACTCTCTCATAAAGCCCAACCATTCAAAGAGACGAGTCTATTTGTATCAGAGGTAGTAGGCAGATTTTACGCACTCGTAAACATCTGGAGGTTTTCCGCCAAGCACTTAGTCCTGTCTGAAGAGCTCGCCGATTCCTTTAAGCGAGATTCTGACAGTATATCAGTGTGTTCTTAATCAAGCAACTCTCACTTGCTTCTAGATCTTGTCGGCCTCTTTGTACTTGGACTAGTCTTGCAGTATTAACACAATATTATGGATAGTTGCATGTTGAGAAGGATAGCCTCTGCCAAACACCCTTCCGCTCGCCTCAAGACCTTGTCGATTCATGCTTTCAGCCTCTTCATACTTGCGCTAGGCCCGCACCTAAAGCAGCGTTATCAGCGCCTGTAAGCGCCAGCATTTCGTGCTTGCCCTGTAGGTTGAAATCTGAATTCCTTGGACCAAGCACCTTCCCTCGGGCGATAACGGATCGTCGCTTGGCATCTTGGTATACGCGAGGATGGAGAAGCATCACCACGTGATGATGGGGGGCTTGTAAGCCTAGGTAGATGGTTTACATCAAGTGCTCTCTCGGTTGCCTCGAAGCTCGTTGCTTGGCGTCTGCGCAACTATTGGCCGTGGTGCGAAGGCAAGATCACCTGAAGGAAGGATAATCTGGCTCAGTGGCATTTGAATAGTGGTGTAAGTTATGACTGCAACGACACCGTGAACATGTGCATTTATTGAAAAGTTCAATACTGAGTCTCTCCCCAAGTTAGCTGCTGCGATAACGTCCATCTGAGTATCTACTGCTACGCTTTAAAGATGAAGATATTAGGAAATTGGATGATTCGTCAGAGCAGCAACATAAAGCGCGTAGTGCGGGGTACCGCATATAATTTAGTAGTCTTCGTCGCGTCATTGTGTGGCAATTCTGCTTCTTATCTGCTGCCTGAGGTTAACAACGTTGCGCCATTGTAACCACAGAAACTCAACAATTGGCCACACTTTAGCGTTGCGCTAGGGCACCCAGTATGCCACTCCAGCGCCGATTACTTTTGCGCTTCATCCTTAAGTCGCGTGTGGTAGCCACTGGTACATAATGGTGGGATCATGATGAACTGATTCAATAGCCGTTCATAGCATTCGTGGGGAGAAACGCAAGACTCTTCACTGAACCTTAGATGCGAGAGCAAAATCATTCCCCTTGGCTTCTGAACAGATGAACCCTTCTGGCTAACACCGCCACTCTCCATTTAAGTACTCATCGGCCACTACGAGTACGAACAGTGCACGGGGAAGACCTCAACGGTTTTGGAAGTCATAAGACCTTTCGATGGCACTACTAATATTGCACTCATACTGGTTGACGCGGATGGAGGCGCTAGAATTTAATTCTTTAGTCCGCTATTAATGACGCTGCATTAAACGCTCTTCGATTGACTCCCGTCAATGGCTCCCCGCAACATTCTCCCATGTCATCTACAACTTGAAGAATGTTTTTCATCGCGTTCAACTCAAAGTTAATCCGTGTGGTAATTGCTGCGCCACCGTTATGGCATGTCAATGTCACGTTGTCCATTGCTGCCAATTCCTTGGATACCTGTGGCTCGTGATAATGCACATCAAGCCCTGCTGCGGAGATTTTACCGCTCTTTAGCGCCTCGACCAAGGCCTCCTCGTTGACCACTTGCCCCCGAGCCGTGTTTATTAGACGGGCCCCTTGCTTCATCTGCGCAAATTCTTCCCAGTTAATTAGATCCTGCGTGTGCGCATTGAGAGGTGTATGCAGCGTTACGCAGTCAGCAATGGCAAGTAGCTTGTGGAGGTTGGGGTGGTAGGTCGCATGCAGCTCTGCCTCAATTTCCGGCGGCGATCGCACAATATCATAGTAGTGAATTTCCATGCCCAACGCTATCCTCGCCTTGTGTGCTACCAATTTGCTGATATTACCCAATCCCACAATGCCGAGGACGTGCCCGCGCGGATTATATGAAATGCTGCCTACTAGTTTGTGCATGGCAATAAACTCGTCTGGGTCGCAAGTGCGCGCACCCTTTTGTGAGCGCCAGAAGTTGCGGAAGACAGATAGGATCATGAAGAGCGTGGTGTCAGAAACAGCTTCATCACTGCACCCGGCGCCATTAGCATACCAGATACGGCGTCGACCAA
Source organism: Mariannaea elegans (assembly GCA_930272665.1). NCBI lineage: Eukaryota > Fungi > Ascomycota > Sordariomycetes > Hypocreales > Nectriaceae > Mariannaea > Mariannaea elegans. The sequence goes on from CAKNEU010000081.1 coordinate 56,903, forward strand.
GGGCGTCAGTATCGGCCCAGTTGAATCCGGCACCAGCCGAAGCAAAGATTCTGACCGATGAGGGTAGAAGACTGATTAACTCTTCGTCCCACTGGCCCATCTCGCCTCCGGTTTGGAAGTGTGGACGGTAGATGGCAGCAAAATCACCATATCTGTTTTGTGTTAGAACCATTTCGTCAAACCCGGCGAGGAAGAGACAATACTTTTTTTCTTTTAATGCCTTGATGAACGAGGCACGATCGGGCTCTTCGTTGGCGACAACATGAAAACGCTCTGTAAATACAGTCTTGTAGAAGTCGTGATTATACTTGATGTCTTCACCAAGACGGAGAATGATAGGCTTATCTGACGTCATGCTGGGAATTTCACAGTGACGGAGCTTCAAACTTTTGGTCGTTGAGCTCGACCGGTCTGAGCATTGTAAATGGGACGGGTATCAGAATTAAGAGCCCGCAGCTCGACTTCGTTCGTTTTAAGAGGTTGACTCCCCGCACGCCTCGCCCATGAGGAGAGCAAGTAATTAATCGTCGTGTATTCGCCATGGTGGAACCATAGGCGGCGACCCGGCCGCGATTGCGGGCCTAAGTCCGGCTGGCTCGCAAGGGAGGGCGAGAAACTGAGCTCAATAAACGTACTTATCTTATCACCTGTCAAAAGATTGGATGCTAGCAGAATAGGGCGGGAGTACGAGGTGAAATATAGTTGAGGAGTTTGGATGGGAGAAGCCCTTCATTAAACCGAACTATGGAACTTATTGTACATGGCTAGATGCCCTTTGATTATGACCTTAGGCCCCTTAAATTTTTTTTTTGAAGCCTACAATATCTCTAGATGCCGAACGTTAGAAAAAAAAACCTGACCAAGGTAGGTTCTCATTGCTTTGTTCGTCCAACTTCAAATACGGTATGGGACCGCGTTGCGTAGCCCGGATTTAGCCCCGTAGCGTCCCCCATACCCGGCATCAACGGCCGAATTCCATTTACGGACAGATTCACTTATACGATTGATCCATGAGATGCATGGAAGCTCATCGTATTTTGTTCACCTTCATAAACTACTTCACTTGCTCAGTGATTCCTCGGTTTTCTGTGTTCTCTACGCCAACATCATGAATAGCCGATCCGATCCTCGACACGTTCTCATTACTGGAGGGGCTGGATTTATTGGGCAAGATCTAGCAGCCGCCCTAATTGGCGACTCTGAAGATTTACGGATTACCCTCACTGATGTGGTTGAACCGACTGTCCCGAAATCTGTCAGCCAACATGATCAACGAATAAGCTCTGTCAAATGCGATCTGACTGATCCGTCGGCTATTGCCAAGCTCTTTCAACCACGATACACAGCCATTTATCTTCTCCATGGACTCATGTCTGGAGGTGCTGAGGCAAATCTGGAGCTCGGCTGGAGAGTGAATTGGGACTCTCATCGAGCTATTCTCGACTTTTTACGGCACCATCATGTCGGCGCAGTTGTCATCTTCCCTTCTAGCCTGGCTGTGTATGGCCCCGCGCATAGTGACGGCGACAAAGAAAACACACCGACGAGCGAGGAAACATGTCCCTTACCCCAGTCGAGCTACGGGGCCCAGAAGCTCATGGTGGAGACATATCTCAATGATATGTCCCGTCGCGGTCTACTCGATGGCCGCGTTGTTCGCTTACCAACAATTATTGTACGCCCTGGTGCACCATCCGCGGCGGCGAGCTCATTTGCAAGTGGGATTGTGCGCGAACCCTTAAACGGCGTGGAAACCACCCTACCAGTAGCTCGAGATTTGAAGTTATGGGTGTGCAGCCCTGAAACGGTGGTACGAAACCTCATTATTATCAAAGGTGTTCCTGCCAGCAAGTTCGGGAAGTCAAGGGTTGTCAATCTCCCAGGCATTACGGTGACTGTTCAAGAGATATTAACAGCCTTAGAAATTGTGGGCGGAAAAAAGGCCATAAACTTGGTGAAAGAAAAAAGAGATCCAAAAGTTGAAGCAATTGTCGGCAGTTGGCCGGCAAAGTTCAATATTCGGGTTGCTAGCGAGCTGGGAATGATTGGGGATGTGGGCTTGGTACAGAATGTGCGGGCATTCTACAATCGTATCAGTCAATAAATTATGCAAAGGAGATAATATTAGATCATAGTTTTATTTGCTGTGGCACGGAAAAGAAAAATCCTTAAAAATAATGCGGTCTCATGTATAGCTACTCGCCGGACCGAAGCTTGCAACACTCCGTGACCTCCTTCTCAATCTCTGAGGGAATCTTGCGTCGGACTAGCTACTGTTGTCTGGATCGTTAGCATCTACCTTTGATTTGGTGTCTGTTACTCTGCATTTGGCTGCTGATTCGAATCTACCATCCTCCGGGGAATGCTCTCCTTCACCAGCCGTCCCGGGCCAAGCGCATCATCACACCTCGGCCACGGTGTCCGAATTTTTGGAGCTGTGGTAGTATGGTCCGAGTGGCAGACCTTCCCATAAAGTTGCGTATTCGTTCAATGTGATTCCCGGAGGTAAGTGTTCTTTCAAAGCCACGAAGCGAGCCCAGGTGGTCTGCTGGCGAAGCCGGGAGACGATGGGCTTGATATGTGCGCCGCCAACATGCGCAAGTCTTAGGTGCGTGAAGAGCTTAGAAAGGGCGTAAGAAAGTAAGGCAGGTTGACTTGGAAGATCTTTTGAACGACCTTTGGCGGAGATTCGGGCGGCAGATTTATTTAGTAAGACTGGCTTGACAGAAGTTTGGCTGGTCGCAATCCATTTCATGATCTCAGTTCGATCTCCCTCGGAGCGTTCCTGCAATCTCTCAGAGATCGACGAGTTCAGACCACTTTGTTGGGGTTGCGAAAGGCTCAATGATATGCCTTCATAGCTGTTAATTCCTTCACTGGAATTGAGATCAAACGGCCGGCTCCGTGATTCATGGCTTTGATCTGATTGGGGTGAGAACTGGGATAACTTGATCCCGCTGAGCCGTTGCGCCTTTCGTGCAAAGATCAAATCTCCCACCTCAGAGATGAGCATATAGTCTAAGCAAGTTGTCGCAATATCTAGGTGACCAGATCCCACAGGACTGAGAAAGTTTGGACCCATAATTGGCTTTGCGCCCTTGGGGTTTAAGATCTGAAATCCTTTGCCCTCCAAGAAAAACTCTCTTACGGACTCATGTATGATTTGTATTACACGAGTCTCTCTGTTCTTGTGGTCGAGAGATTCCGCACTGTCGCAGACGGACCAGGCTTCAAAACCATCTCCCTCAGGGTCTTCTAGGAGCCTCGTACTCACTTTGAGCAAGCCCCTGGAAAGATACTTGATCTCTCTTTCCAACTGTTCATCATTCTCGGTATAGTTTTCGGAGTGGCGCCACTCTTCTAGGGACTTCAATCCAGGCTGCTTGATGAATGCTAAGACATGATGCCATTCGTCAAGTGTCAAAGGGTCGCTAGACCAAAGTGCCCACTGAAAGACCTGAAGTATTAGCTTAGCCACCTTTGGCTGTGAGGTACGGATCATTTGGGCGAACAACATCTCCAACTCTTGTGGTATGACATCAGTCTGTTCAAGGAGGGACTTCAGGCTCTTGCCTTCATCCCATTGTCGAAGAAGGTTATCTGCTACCAAAATCGCCCAGAGGAATACTCCAGCCGATTTATCGACAATATTTTGCTTCAGTTTTCGTACCGCCCATTTTTGATTAGCGGAGGTGGTGCTCATCGTAAATTTCTGATCCATATATGTGGAAATGTCATCTGTGTTGTAGTCCTCGACTATTATTTCTAAAAAGTTGTCCGTAGAAATATTGGGAAAATGCCTGCTAGATATGCATATACTCAGATAGGCACTGCCACCGGAAGCAGATCTGACCAAATCTCCCCAAAAGGAGACCTGAGACCTTGTGAACGTGTCATCGCACTCTTCTATTGCATCAATGAAAATGATTGTCCTCCTTGAGAATTGTTCGGAAAACAATGATGTCACCAATGACTTGAGCTCTGATTCTTTCCAAGTCAAGTTGGCTGGATCTTTCTGACTCCAGACATTGCTAGCTCCTCGTAGAAGAATGGAATGGTTAGGCAATAATTGATACAAGAGAGATCTATAGAGACCTATGGGTGAGTGCTCTAGATTCCCACCCTTTGCATTGAAGAAGAAGGCGGCAACGTCACAGTTTTCATGAGCTAGCAGCAATTTTGCCTGGCGATAAGCCTCTTTCATCAGTGTTGATTTTCCCGCCCCGGGCTTTCCCATAAGCCGAAGAAGGCCATGGGGCTGGTTATAATTACGCTCGAAGAGCCAATCCTGATAGGTTGGATGCTTGAATATCCAGTGGCCTGTTTGCAATGCGGGAGAATCGATGCTTTGGTAACGGCTGTTCATGCCAAGAAAATGCAAAGATTGAAGGCAAGCTTTCTCATTTGCTGTGAGATCGGCTCGATTGACTGAAACGGGGTGCCTTGACAGGGATCCATGGCACGGTAGGTCATTTTCTTGATGTAGGTATTTCTCTTCAAGCATCGCAACTGAGTGGCAAATGGAGCGAAGCTCACCGGCAACTTTATGATAGTTTGGATCTTTTGCGCCAGTAAATTGACACATCTCCATGTGATTGGCTTGAAGAGTTTCTGCGCGCTCACGATGATCACCAATCAGCGAGGAATCATGGGGAACGAGCTTGTTTCCCGGTGCGCCGATGTTCATTCCTGTCAGACCGACGCCTTCTTGAAATGTTTTGACTTGAAACTCATATTTATTCCACAGTGCTGAAAATGACTCCTGTGTACGCTCCAGATCAGTTGTTGTGAGTCCGAGAGTGTCGAGAGTCGTTGACGTTGTCTTCATGCCGAGAATACCAAATACATATCGCGCCCATTCCCCCAGCGATGAAAGATCTGGGCTGCCGCGATGGGGTGTCCCAAGGAAGATTACCGATGTGGTAGATTCAGCAATATTTCTTAGCTCGGCAGAAGCCGAGGTAGATGATCTTGCAAGCATCTGGAATAATGATTAGTGACTGCCGTGACGTTTGTCTGCTATTTTAATTACTTCTTTAACCACGATTCCGCCTAGACTATGAGCAAGAAAAATAATAGGATGGTCGAATCTTCGTTGTCTTTGGAGGGCATAAAGGAAGTCCTTGCCATGGGAATATATGCTGTTGTGGTTTGTGTCTCCATGTAAGTTCTTTGTGATTGTAGAATCGTAGCCATAAGTGAAGACACGAGCGTTGGGGCAGTCCCTGGGGAGAAGATCGCCAGGCCAGAAAAGTCTCGGGCGGGTATCTTGTGTCCCCTTTTCGGAATCCACGGAGCTTTCGTCGTCGGTGCATTTCGGGGTTGGTTTTGCTGGCGATGTCTTCCACCAAGACAGAGCATTTTGAACTACGTTCTTCCTCGTGGCCAGCACCGCTGGCTTATCAATTCCATCGGGCTTTTCTGGAGCGTGTCCGATGGTGGACTTCTCAGGCGCCGGAATAGATGTCCATGTCTTATATGGATGGCCGTTCAGTCCATGAACGAGAACTATGCTATTGAAACAGTCAGTGTCTGTAGATATAGGCTAACGTGGTACTAGTTGAGGTATCTATGAAAATACAGGGCGACTCACTCAACGACTGGCGTGCAAGTTTGTGGATCGTATATGACGGAAAGTCCGGTGGGGGGTATCGACTCGAGCATTCTTTTCACTCCCAAAGACGCATAGGTAGCGTCACATGTGATAGAGACGTCTGGATAGTCAAGTATGGTGAGATGAAGCTTGTGTCAAGAGTCAAGGCAATAATCGCGTACTTTATTTCTGAGCGGAGTTAGGAACGTGGCTGTGCAAACGGGGCTGACGAAAATGGGCGATAACATGTCTATGGCATAGTTGGAGTCACGTGAGGCCACACATCTTCCCTTTAATGATTACGACGTTGATTCATGGAAAATAATGTCTCAGTATTGAAACCCTCAAACGACATTCCAAGTGCGCAATGGCGTATGTGGAAGTTCATCTTTACGTCTCTCACGGAGATACACGAAGAAGATAGAGACGATTGATCTTATTGTTGCCATGTCGGAAAAAATATCTAAGAAGGCGGTATTCGAGCTTGGGTATGATGAATCAACATAGAGGTACGAGTTGGTAAGTTGATGTAGGATTAAGCGGTCTAATTAAGGTAGTAGAGGATGTGCTATATTTACAAAGTCTGTCCGACCAAGAGCGGCTTACCACGATAGCTAGATTAATTCTGCAGATATGGTCATCAGAACTGTACCGAGGTGACACATGGTCCGCCTACATTACTAGGCGTCATTTAAGTGTTGCTGAATCCTTGCCAAAGGAGAAAGTAGCTGCCAAGATTGTGACTTATTAGAAAACGGCGCTGCTTAGAGTAGCACTGTGAAATGAATATAACGTATATAGAATGCAGAAGGCTGAGATAGATCTGAAAGGCAAATCTAGCCGAGCACCCTTACCATGAGTAACCTGTAAAGGTCATAAGGCGGTTAGCGAGCTGCCCATGGAGACAAAGAAAGTTGAGGCTGACATGAGAGACAAACTTGGTTGGACGCCGTAGTCGCTGGCTGCTTAGAATGGGCTTGAATTAGCGGCGAAGCTATTTCTTGACACGGGAAAAGCCGATGTCAATACTATTGAATTCAGAGAATGGGACGAAACTCCCCTTAGCTTGGCACCTAGGTAAGCGCATAAAGCCATCGTCGAGCGAAGTCGACAGAAAGGACACAGCTCAAAGTTGCCGCAAACCGCCCTTCCGTTGAGAAAGATGCCACGGCAATGCCGAGTTATCCCTTGAGACGGGTGCGGATACCGGTATTGAGTTGACTAGTGACATTGAATGGACAGCCCTACAGATAGCGCTATTAAATACACCGAGGGAAATTGAACTGTTACTGGTAGCTAATGGCTTGGCATAGTTATAGGAATAGCTAACATGGCCGCAAAGTGTGGAGTGGTGGAGACGCAGGTGGAGGAAGACAACAATGACTTGTTTCCCTGGCGTCTTGTTGGGGCAAGGAAAACGAGGAAGCAAAAGAAGATCTATAGCTAGCCCATGATGCTAATCGCAGACTTGGATGCCTGAGGAAGTCTGCAAGAGCCATCATTACAAAACGAGAAAGCAAAAAAGAAACAGAACATCTTAAAGGAGAAGAAACAGCCAGCCAGTCAAGACATCAAATCTCCATTGCCGCGGAGCTTGTCAGCTCTGCAGGCTAGAAGTACCGGTAGAATCATTTCACCGCCCCATTCATTTAATCAATTTAGGCCGTCCTTCCATTCGCAATCTCGGCGGCACCTTTGCCAATAGGCGACCGTGAATTGACGCCAGACTTGGCCCCATTAACTGCTTTCTTACCTTACTCAGTCGGTTGGTGAATCTCGCGTTAAATATTTCACCTTATCATTCTAACAGATTTACTTAATCAAGTTCAAATCAAGATCCTTCTACAAAAAAGAAGTCTACCTAAGCCCATCTAATTTAAATCCCTCTAACACGATTCTAAACACTCTAAAAAGAAATCTATGGCTTATTAGTGCTCTAGCCGTTATGGAGCACTCAACCCCGCCCCCGCATAACCAAGTACTCACTCAGCGGCCCATCGTTTTCTTGAATACGTCCGTACTTTTCCTCAAACTGGTCCAAAGCTTTCGTCTCCTCGAACTCCTCCACTGGCTCCCAAGTTGGCTTTGGATAGCCTTTCCAGCTGACCAACACCTGTCGTTGCTTTCCTCGGCCGCAAGCCACATCTCTCGCACACAATATTTCCTCAATCTCATACTCACTATGCCCGTTTTTCTGTATAAGCTGGAAGCCGGCTACCCTTCGACTTGGAGGTAGCCTACAGGGCTGGGATAGTTTTCCCTTCTTGGACGATTTGCCCCTCTTAGGCCGTTTGCGCCTCATCAAGATGCTGCTGCTAGCAGAATTAGCAGATAGCCTGCGGGATTTGGCTGCTGCGGAAGCCCTTTTCCGACCTTCTTCAAGAAGGATATTCAGGGACTTGCGAATCATTCTCAGCCGCCTGCCCTTACCCCATTCGATGATGTTTAGAACACATCTGTGGAACTCAATAAAATGCCGAGGGTCTTGAAGTAAGAAGCTGCGAACATGTTTCATGTAATACTCTATATCATTATGCTTCCATGTAATGTATAGTTGTGCCTCGGTGCTGTTCATTGCGATGCTGAATGTGGCAGTGTTGATCAATCGAGTCTTATCGGTCGATTGGGTCTCGTCGCTCAATTGGGTCTCGTCGTTCGATTGGGTTTCATCACTCGATTCGGTCTGGTCACTCGACTGGGTCTTGTCGCTCGACTGGGTGCTGTCGTTTTGGATCTCATCATTCGACTGGGTCTTATCGCTTGTGTTGCTTGACTGGGTCTCGTCACTTAGGTGGCTCGACGAGGTTTTGTCGCTTTGGGTCTTGTCGCTTGTATCGCTCAATTGGACCTTGCTCCCCTGACATTGCTTCAAACGGTGGTGAAGACGTTCAGCCATATTGACACAGGATGCCGAGCCCCCAAGACATTGGTTCAGTGCAACCCACATTTTGCCATTACCTCCTTTAAACTCAATGACAAAGAATGGATACAGAAGTTGACAATTATCGGCTATCATCTCATCCCCCATAGATATTAGCTGAACCATCTGTTCGGAAAATGTTTTCCAGTGATATCCATAGATCAAATCTGGCTTTGGGTTGCTGACTTTCAAATTGGATCCTGTGTTGGGGACAGTATGTTTTGACATGGGCTGTCTCTTGCTGTACTCCAAGTTCCCTAAATTATATGTAGGGAAAACTTTCCGCTGAAAGTAATCTTCCACCTTGAACTCTGGTGTCGATGTTGCAAGATTCTGGAGATCTAGATCTTTCTTGACTTTAGACAAAGATGGGCTTCGAGAAGTACGATGTCGCTGGATAGAACGAACAAGGTTGGAAATGTATTTCGGCATTCCTTCGTACGAGGTACAGAGGCAGATGCCGTTCTGGGCCAGGTTTTTCTCTCGATAAGTAGGTTGCTCAACAAGACTTTTGATCGCAGATTCACAATCAGGAATGTCCAGTTCGCCGTTTGCAGTTTCCTCTGTCATGTCTGCATATTGCTCCGTGACGTTTCCATCTTCCTTTGTCTTGATTGTCTCTACCTGTGAAGGCTCGGTCGAAGGTGGTGGCGCCATTTGGCTATTGGGATCTTGAATGGAGTCCATTGCCGATGCCGATCTTGTAAGCCGTCTCGGGATGGGGCTATCATGTGATGGATAAAGGTAGCTATCTGACCGGCAATGTGTATTTCGGTCGAACGCAACTGATGCGAGCCACTTAAGAACAAAGCGGTGTGTCGAATTTGTATTTCTACGATATTCTAGCTGGATGGGGTCGATGAATGTCTCGAGGAAGGAGGCATATGGAGGCTTCAGCTTCGGCTTTGGCTGCTGAAGAACTGGTATCTTCTTATTATTAGAAGTTGATCACGAGAAGAATGTGCTATTGTTCATACCTTATTTGCAGTTTGATGCTGCGTGTTCGTCGATCGGGCCTTCTTCGCGGCTGACTGAGGGATCTTATCAAGATGCCTTTTTGTCAACTTTACCGATGTTTCATGGGGGAGGCCGGCTCCTTCTGTAAACAAAATAGAGTTAATACACCATATACTAAACATTAAGCATCACGCTGGAAGAAGACATGGGCCGAAGACATGGGCCAAAGACATACCTATTGGGGCACCTTGAAGGAGGTCTACTAGTGCGATTTGGGGGAGGCCAGCTCCTATACACCAAATGGAGTTAACACATCATATCACGCCGAAGTTATGAAAACACAAACTGAAGGCATAGGCCAAAGACATACCTGGATTCGCACCCTGCTCGGTGATAGCGTTGAGCAGCTGTTGTTGTAAGCTCTTGGACAGTTTTACAGGAGAGCGTCCAAACTGGGAGCAACCAAACTGAGGGTTGGGGCCTTTGTTGTGCATGACGGAAATGTTCTTGAGGTGGAAAGGAGGGATATATATAGATATCAGCAATCAGGCTGGCTGACAAGTTAAGGAAGAAGAGATGTGGAAAGGCAGAGGAACTGTTGAGGAGCTATAGAGGAATTGTTCGGTTTGGCGTAAGTCTGAAACAGCGATATCAGGTTGGTCGGAAAAGAAGCGAAGAAGATGGAGGCGCAGTGTTGCAGAGGAGTGGTTGTGAGCGTAGAGGAGCGGTTGTAGTTGGTGCAAGTCTGTAACATTAAACAGGAGAAGATGAAGGTGCGGCGTTTACCATAGGTGCAAATGAACGGTTGTAAATGATGGTGCAATTTGGCAGAGGTCATAGGCACAGAAATACTGTCGTAATTGGTTATCAAACAGGCTGTGAAAAGAAGACAAAGAATACGAAGGTGCGGGGTTGCAGAGGACGTCATTAGCGTGTTGTAGTTGGCGTAAGTTTGTATCATCTAGCCGAAGAAAAAGACAAAGAAGATGGAGGTAGAGCTGCGAAACAAGCTGCTCGAGCCGCTCGAGCCGCAAAATGCATCGGGCGCCCTGAGTGAAGTGTCCTTCTTCTGCCCAAAAGGCTAGGACCGGTGGGATGTTGCCGCTCCTTGCCCGAATGCTTTCAACTATTCTTGGCTTAAGAGATTAATACCGACCAGAGTGTATGGACCCTCAATATAGCTTCGCCTGGATTTAGAAACAAAGACTTATGTAAGACTCTGGGGGTGGAAACTCTACTGGCAATCATTTTAAGATCAACAGATTGATGTCCAAGAGCTAGCTGCTATTTTGGGCATCTTGTTATGTTCTAATAAGTGACCCTGCATTTGGGGCGGACCCCTGCATTAGTCCCGGAAAGGACCCTTGTATTCGCCAAATACAAACCCATGCAAGAGTATATCAGATCTCAGATCTTTTTCTCTCTCCGTCTCTCTCCGTCTCTCTCTCTCTCTCTCTTTCCCTCTCTCTCTTCTCCCTCTCTCCATCTCCCCCCCTCTCTCTCCCTCCCTCTCCCCCTCCCCTCCCCTATTCCCTTGCTCCTCTCCCCCTGTTCCCCTCTCTCTCTTTCCCTCTCCCTGTCTCCCTCCCTGTCTCTCTCCCTGTCCCCCTCCCTATCCCCCTCCCCGCCCAAACTAACCTTGCCCGCTCTTGCGGGCTTGATTTGGAACAGACCCCCCCCCCCCAAATCTCTTCCTATTCCTACCACTTCTCTCTCCACGAACTAACTTATCGCTCGCCTTGGTTGCCTCGATTGTCTTAGCCGCTTGCTTAAATCATTGCCTTGCTCGGCTTGGTTACTTTGGTCGCTCTCACATTAGTCGCTCCCATATTGGTCGCTTTCCTCACCACACTGACCAATGTATCTCAGGCAGATTGCAACCTACTTTATAACATGCACAACAAGACATGCAGATAAAATGAATGACCCTACCCAACAAATCATACGAGATTATCTTAAATCTTTTCTCATTCTTTCCCTCCCACCCTCTCTCTTCCTCTACTTTCCCTCTCACTTCTCTCGCCATTCCCCTGTCTCACTATTCATCTTACTTGCCTTACTAACCTGTATATCTTAGGCAGATCCAAACCTCATGCTACTCCCTTGACGCCCCTCATCCAATGCTACCCCCGGAACTGCTTCCCCCGACTCCTCAACCTCCAATTGAACCTCTAATAGAAGTCTAGGCGGATTAGGCCGCCAGACTGACAATGTAAATCCTACCTGGGGCTACAATGCAGAATAGGAGGCTTGTTGCATGTCCTTCGCTGCAGAACGATCACCTGCAAAGGTCATCTGGAGCTAGTTCGGTTGCCTTACTGCTGGGATGTTGGTTGCTCTTGCTCGTGTTGATTGCGCTTGCTCACCTTGGTCAGCTCGGCCTATTTCAAAACTTCTCATCGTAACCATGGGATATATGACGGTCGAACCCTGCTCATAGGCTCGGATAGCCTTCAAGTATTCATGCGGTTCGCTGTTCAATAGCTAATCAACACCTTAATAGACCACATTGTAAATCTTCTGAATAACGCTTAACATCGCCTCAAAGCTGACCTTGAGATCCTTCACTAATGCCGCTTTTCGTGAAGAAGACCAAACCTGAAGAAGGCGAAGATAAAAGAGAAAGCTTTTGAGGAACTTACTCGCACGAGATTGTCAGCCCTCGATGAGTGTTGTTATATATTTTCGTTTGTGTTTTGCTATGTGGCCCTTGTTCATAGTCTATATTCTACCTTGAGATACCATGATACTGTCTCTCTTCTGAAGTCTATTTCTGAGTGGGAAAATCACATTGATTGGGCTGCCGTGGCCAGGAGGGGACCGGGTTGTTGCCGCCACGATGCTAATTAGATCCTTCGAAAACATTGCAGTCCAAATATGTTTTTATTCAATATCACTCTGGCTCATTAGGCGCTATACCTCCAGCGTGAATAAAAACTTTCGCTAAGACGTCGACAGACTGCATTACCGTGTCGTGGTTTGTTCCAGCCACAGTTGTTGATTCAAAATCCAGGACATCTTGAAACTCTCCATCTTGTTTTCCCTTCCAGCATTGCTCCATATATGCCTGTCCTTTCTTACCAATCAATGCATCATCCTCGGCAAAATAAGCTCTTATTTTGAGTCTCGCCCCTCCATCTGTCGTCCCCCCCGAGCTTCTCTCTCTCTCCTTATCAACTAGGTCACTTACAAACTGAGCATAATCGCTGCACTTGCCCCATGACCAATTGCTCTTTCTTAAGCATTGCAGCGCCTCATTGTTTGCGCCCACAGTGCTTTCATCAAACATTGACTTGAATACATGTTTATCTATTTCGATTTGCAAGTCGTGGGGAATGCCATAAACCCTCTCTACTCTTTGGCGATTTCTCTCAGCCTCAGTCTCGTCTCGACTGGAACTAATCCCGCTAACACCAGTGATCATGTTGGTGGCCTTGGTAACTGCTGCGCCACTTGATGCAAGTGCAGGGCCGGCCTTGAGAAGAAAAAATTGCGGTATGAGGTGCCAGACGCTGAAAGCAGAAACAGGAACGTACTGTGCTATCTGCAGAGAAGTCATTTTTGAGCAGGAAGGGTCAATCCACGGTGCTATAACATATCTAATTAGCCGGAATTATTCTAGAAAATATGCACAATGACAGTGGAGAGAAATGGTCAGGATGTGTTTGTACCCAATAGCGCCACGAAGGGCTTCTCCGGTGATAGAATGGCCCGACATTGGTACAAAGTATTCAGCAAGTACATGGCTCCCGCACTATGAGAAGCCAGCGCAACGTGTTGAATGCCCAGGTGCTCCAGCAGACGGGGAACCAGTTCAACCCAAATAGAAATGCGTTGTTGCAGCGGGACATCAGTTGATTTCCCAAAGCCAGGACTAGATCGGAACTCGTCAATTCAATCAGGTCGCAAGGACTAGGGAGCAGAACAAGGCCCACCGATCAACAATTAAAACACGGACTCCTAACTTCTCGGCAACGGCGTGCATGGCTACTCCTAAGTAGCGTGAAGCATACATGCCTGGCATAAAGAGAACCGTAGGAGGGTCAGGAGCCGTTTCATCCGGGTTGGGAGCTCGGCCAAGATCAGCAAAACTGACCGTGAGAGCGTCGTGATCTGTGGTGGCGGGGAGCGCGAAGCTGCGGTGGAAACGAGGGTCGGAAACATATCGCAAGGCCTCGGAGGCGAGTAATTCTTGGTTGTCTGACATGGTCGCAGCTAGGATGGGGTTACGTCGCTAGGTGCGGTGTAAAAGGATGGTGGAGTTATGAAGTTGGTCGAGAGTTGACATGGGATTTTTGAGATGAACAACAAATGGGAAGTCCGCGTGGGCGGTCTGAGAGGGGCGGGTGAGTGTTACGTACGCCCCCCCACTCTTACTCCGTAAGCCATAAATACGCGGCTATGCAGGGATTCATCAAGAAGCGACAAGCGGGAGAGACTTGTCTAAGAAAGTAGCACCACTTATTAGTCTAGGGTGTTGTGAGTGCTGTTGAATTGCCTGACGGGGCTGAAGGCCCCTCCTATCCGGGACTCACGGATACTTAGCAGAGTGTCTGATTCCCACAAATCCACCTTTTTAAGGCTCCCCATTTTGTGGTCTTAACGATGTATTCGAGGCTGCACTAAGTGAGAGGAACTCGGTATTCGGGCTTGTAAACAAAGAAACTGGTCTCGTTCCTGAACCAGAAATAGTTTATTCCATTAGAATATGCACCAAGGGATTAATTAACACTACCTTGAGCCCTCCTTGCGGAGCGAGGCATCGTGAAATTGGATGCTTCTATCTCACCTAAGATTCCTTCCTTGAAGACGGAAGGAAACCCAGTGGTAGCCGGTGAAATGGCCATTCGGGACATGCTTTCACATCGCGCCAGCTTTTCGAAACTGTCATATGAAGCGTTGGGGAGGGGCAGCCACGTTTTTGTTAAATAGGAGGACATTGCTTGAGGAGGCTGCTCAAATCGTTGATCACTTGCCACGCGAAGCCAACTTCAAGTTAAAATGGATGTTCAGTGCACAGGAGACAAAATCGTATTTTGGACGGTTCGTTCAGGAAGAAATCTCAAACGAGATTAGCACGAAGGAAAAAAATACACGGATATTCCTCCTGACGAAAACAATACGTTGCTATATCTTGTTTTTGAAGGCAAGCAGCCTAGGGCCTGGTTGGTACAAGAAGTCGTCTGCTCATTCTTTGTGGGTGTTGTGGACAAGAGACTGACCCTGGGGAAAATATGCGGGAGACCATATTTTTCAAGGGCCAGGGATCCTTGTCGTGTTCGCGATAGCCTTGAAAGCTTAAGCGGTTACTGGCTTTTGGACTACATCGGGAGGACTTGGCCAAAATGCAAGATAAAGTGCTTGCTCTTACAGGAATAACCAACCTTGCTCTTCAGGTAATCAATTCGTACGTATACCTATTTGCTTTGTATGCTGGTACCATACTTAAAGCGTTTAGGAACTTGGGAATCTCTCACACTGAAGAATTGACTAAGCTTGGAGCATCAATAAACTCCCAGTTCTTAGGGACAACCAGAGATTGCAAACTCTGGAACTCAAAGGCGAAGAGTGTGGGGAACAGTTGCAAATTACGTCAGATACCATTCAAACCACCTCCAGTGCAGTTATCGTAGCCATTGATTCGGCACGAAGGGAAATCAACAATAGTACGGGTTCCATTGTTTCTCAGTTGCAGGCCGATTTCGAAGAATTAAGGAGTCTTCTCGCCAACCAGCATCAGCAGACTCAGAGCTAACTTGCTGCTATAGTAGGATATTGTCTTCTTTTAATGACATCGTGTGGGCTAATTACTCGCAGCACACCAGCAAAAATAACCTCTTTCAGAGTGGACGTAGACCGCTTGAGAAACCGGCTGTATTGCGAGAGGTGTGTGATGCCACCGGTGACCATCATTTCAAACCGTCCAGAAGACCACGATCTAGACATGATGCTCCCACGTCGACTTCCTGTAATTGCGATCTTCGACGTGAATGGAAAAGGGTTTCCAGCAAAAGGTGGAGTTTTAGGAGTGACTTGGTGCCGTACATCTACAAACAACGGCACGAATTGTCTCTACATTCTCGGGACTGTGTGTTCTACCGACCGCAGCAGCGTCAATATTCGGAATCCAGTTCAACATTTCCTTCTGCGGATATATCTCTGCCCTCGTGGACACGAGTCTGTCTTATACAACTGGAGCCGGTGGATATTCGATTAGCCCTCAACTTCGTTGCAAACAAGGGAGAGTGAAGGATAGCTCAGCCATCCGTTTACTTATTGATTTTTTGTTATCCTTGGGTGACCCAAACTTGTCGAATGAGGTAGAATACTGAGATAGATACACATCTCGGGCAGAACGAAAATTACTCACACTTTTTCAAAATGGTGAAGCCTCACCTTACGACAGACATTGGAGTCTAGGACCGCTTCTCCACGTACGGTTTCTCTAAATTGCCTGCAAGGATCATTGGCTGATCGATATTTAGATACTTGCCTTTCATCTTACATTCGTGTTGGTCTACAAAATCGAAATGGACGTCATGCTTTCTATATTACAGTTCATACGTCGGATGGTCAAGACGTTGATTCATGCCGGTGTTCCGTGTGATGAGGTTGATGAGAAAGGGTGGTATGTTTCAGAAATCTCATGTTTCTAAAGATTGTCCATGTGCTGAACTGACAGACTCATAGTGATGTTCTTGAACATCTAGCGACAGGTTATAGCGACAGTACGCGGACAGGAGCCCAAGGGATAATCTGCACAATCGCCGTAGATGTTTCTCAGGGGTACAACATCATACCTCTCTTCAATCCGACCCAATGCAATGGGTTCTTATGGGTTGAAATTTTAATTGAAAACTCGGGGCTAGTTCATGGTAAGATTAATGCTATTCATGATTGACATGACTGACAGACTGTTTCACCGTAGAACTGGACCTCCCTCCTCTAATGGCAGCTGTTGCTTTCAAGGCAGAGGTCGTTGTCAGCTCCATACTCAATTCTTTGCCGCAAGCGGTCTTCGAGCGATATTATGGCATAACAGTTCTTCATTTGGCTTCATCTTGGCCTCTTGGCCTCTCTCTCTTGTTCTCAGCAGGTGCGGGTGAGCTAATCGATGAAACAAGTGCGCAAATCGATACAGCGTTAAACTTTGCCCTGTATTTTCGGTGCAAAGAGGCATGTCAAATTCTGCTTTCCCATGACGCTAGTTGGCACTTGTTTCCATTCCACAATGCGGAGATAATAGCAGAGTACCTGGCCGATAGGAGAAAGAGGCTTAGGGATATTGCGCGAAAAGTTCTTTCCACAGAACAAATAGCCCAACTGGAAATTGATGACGAAGATCTCCCTGATACAAACACATCCTTAATGGTGGAGCAAGTGCTAGACGCGGGTGTATTCCTCCCACCGGTCCTGTCCGTTCCTGATGACTACAAAGGAATTTACCTCGATGGGAATTTGGGTATTGAGCTTTTCCGTTATTTTTATAACGCTGGCTTTCGTGAAATCAACCACAAGGAAAAGGGCCTCTTGGCACTGCTTTACAACGACATTGGAATCATTGACTCGATGGGGCCTGGTGCCTTCCTTCCGCATGTGCTTTCTGATGATGCGCTATTTTGGCTAAAAAGTCCCTCTTGGCTAGATCAACCATTCGAAGTAATCGCAGAATACATCCAATTCGACCTCAATACTTCGGCAACGGGCTGGCATAATCTGGCCCAACTTTCAGCACTCAGATGTGCAAGATCATGGGATACAAAGCTCTATCAACCTCCTGTCTACCGCTTTTTCGAAGAGATTTTTGAATATCCGCGCAGAGATTCTTGCCGCTGTTGGTGTAGTCCCCAAGGGTGCTTACCCTTTACAATGTGGTTGAAGGGCCTCTTAAAGTACCAGATTTCAAGTAAGAATGGGCTATTGCATGTGCTAGACAGGCTTTGGAGTGTCTTCACTCATTTATCCACGGAGTTGTTGAGTTTTCTGACCTTCGAGGCTCTTGAGATGACACATACTTGCTGTGGATGGGAGGATATGCTAGGCAATCGAGGTCACGGCATCATCTTAGAATGCATAAAAGATGCTATTGAAATTCAGAATGAAGAGCAGGAGCTAGGAGCACGGCATAAAAGCCTAGTCAAAGAATTCCAATCAGAGCTTGAGAGCTCTCAGCATTCTCTTCGAGAGTTTGTTTATGGCCGCTGGAGTGAACGGATGACAGAAGAATGCCTTCCATCTCATGAGGAGAAGGAAGCTCTACGTCAAACTGGTATCAAAGTCGACGAAACTTGTGAGTGCCCTATCCATTCTGCACAGTTCTCAGCTCATTATTAGACAAGATCAAACCCCAATCTCCTTAATCCGCCTCCTAGGATTGGAATTCAGCTTTGGAAGCTATTTTCCAGATAAATATGACAGCGTCTACGAGAATGATGACAGCCCTCGTTATGATTTCAATCATAACTGAATTAGGGGGAGGGGAGGAGTACACTAAATAACTGTTGCATTACAAGACCAATTGATCGATGATTTCGAAGGGAAAGTGATGCTTGATTTCTCTATCTATCTAGCTAAAAGGTCCCCTATTTATCCCTGGATAGAAGCTGTAATAACCGAGGCCCTCGGGGCCTCCGGAAGTCACAGAACAAAGGAAATCAACATCATCCAGGCTCGTGATAATCATCACAATTGAAGACCGTAAGCAGACAATAGGAAGGTTCGTTATTCAAGGCAATAAGAAGAATAGCCCCACTGTAAGCCACAGCGGAAGAAGATGTCCGGGACATCTCAACAATAACTGATGAGATTATTGTGTTTGGTAGGTTTGGCTTCCCAATCTGGCAACTTAGTTCTTAGCGCACCACGTCGCTGCTCGAATCGGCTAAAGGTTCCGTGAGAGAAATCGCGAAAGCATTAAAACCCGGATAACGTAACACACCCGGCAACATTAGACAATATACATCAATCGAATTTACATCTTGGACGATTTTCCGGTCTTTTTTTTTTTTTGCGTAAAGAGTCAGATCAAATGATCCCTTCTACCTATGTTTTATTTTCTTGATATCTAGCACAGAGGAAGTGGGCTTGAAGTTGTGTTTTTCTTTTTAGGGCAACCCCTGTGTTCTCTCTTTTCAGCCCTAACAAAGAATAAATATATTCAAGAGGGGCTAATTTATGACTTAATACCCCTTGAGTTGGCTCAAATTAATGCTCACTAGCGGTGGGATACGAACGCAACTTTAACACCTACAACAATCTCAATAATACAACAGCTTGGTACCAACGAGCTGTCCACAATGCCTCCACGAGCTTATCAGCGAGCGATACAAGAGCAGCTCCCCGAGCCTGAGCCAGAGGCCATAGTTACAAGTGGAAATAGTAATAGCGATGCTTTTATGTTGAGTGAGGGTGAGTTTGGTGATGGATTTGCAAGGATGTTGGAGCCGCTAGCTTGTTAACTTAAGCGAAAGGCAGTGGCAGAAGCTGCCACCATTGCTGAGACAGCGGAATTTAAGAAAGAGAGTGTGGAAGTATGAATGAAAAATAATACTATGGGGTGCGGCTGATTAGCTCGAGAGTTTAACTGTGAATATTTTTACATGTGTACTATCAAATTGTACTGGGTGTTGTTGAAAATGGCATTTCCCTTTGTGCAGATAACTTAGACCTTACTGACATCTTCGCTTGGCAACGATGTTACGCCAAAAAGTGACACGGGAAGTTCAGCCAACATCATGTGAACGGGGTCCTATTTTCCATGTGTCCAATAGCTAATGTGGTATGTCAAATATCTCCTCCCATGTTGAATGCAAAATAGCTTGTGCAGCCCTCCCTCCAACGGCCTTCAGTTACACAGTTTGCCTGATCGATACATTCTCCGAGTTTGCATTCTCGTATGAGACGCTGACCTCCTGCACTCGCATAATACGTTTACCATCACCCTGAAGCAAAATAGTTTCGTCACTGTCGTTTTTCATTGTGTGCTGGTTCCCAGCTTCGACATTTGCAAAGTTGTTATGCTTGTTATAACCGAGGCCGATGTCTTTGTGTTTGCCTTTGTATGAGCTGAGATGGATAGAGCCGCCGGTTCCATATGCCGAGTCGTCATGCTGCTGATAACCAGCAGAACTAGATTCTTGGCCTCTCATCTTGTTATAAAGGGGGCGAAGCGCTGGGAGAGTGAGGCACACAATTGTCGTCGTGACTTCGCTAGCAGTCCAAATAACCGAGTCTGAGGTAGCATCTAATGAAGATCTAGAGTCAGAGCGGGACGCAAGTAGTGGTGTGTGAAATGGTTACGTACAGAGATAGTCCGTGGAATTACTCAGGGCTTGAAGTCCAGCTGTCCTGATGACTCCGCAGATACCGGCACTGCAACTTATTAACAAACGAACAGCATTCTGACATGAGAGTTGTGAGAGAACTTACAAAATACCGAGACTGAGAGAGATGCAGATGGTGATTCGTTCTTTGCGCTTCATGTTCAACTTACGAAGCGCAAGCCAAGGGAAGCCTGCCAGGGCAAAGTCCATTACAGCAGCATATGCTTAATCAGAGATCAGTAATTGTAGGTATTTGTTCGACATCTGAGCCTTCATTTACCGCAGTCAATGAATGCCACCACGGTAAGACTAAGGTGGCATACTTTTTCATCGGCCAGCAAGGGATTCCAGATAGACTCGGTGGGAGTACACTGTGTAAACACAGCAATGGAGAGAAACATGCTCAGAGTCAGCATGGACGCGATACAAAACCAGAGGAACCATCGATGCCTTTTTTCCACCAATGATTAGCCTTCGATTCTTCGCAACAACCATGATTCGACGATTGTGAACTTACCAAGGCGCAGTGACTATGCGAAGCAAAAAGACGGCGACACTAACCTTGCCCATACCAATGGCCATTGAGACAACAGACTGGGCGCATAACAGGTAGAGCATAGCACTTGCGAATTGGGGCGTCTCAAGAGCATCAGCATGCTGACCCATTCCATGGCCGCAAGAAAATGTGACCAAGATGGCAAAGACAGTCATGAGAACCTAATTTCCAGACATACAGGTCAGATCTCTTGCAGAATAGTGTGAGTAAGTAGAAAAGAACAACGGAGACAAACCGCAACTGAAATCAGACAAAAGTCGTCCCAACCGACTGACCCTCTGATGTTCCGGCGAGTGTATACACGCAGGCCAATAAGTACGTAACTCAACGCATTCTCGAACCAAAGGACACCAGTCACCATGCCACCCTTACCTCCCATTCCCGCCGCCTTGAATGCCATGTTGAGTTTTCGTGATGAGAGATGGCTAAAGTAAAAAAAAGATAATACCGATAGTTTCTGGTAAACCGAACCAGAAAGACTTTTTGAGGCGGCGGGAGGGGAAGAATCAGAACCAGATGTAAGTTGTTGGTTCGAAGGACGAACCAGCTTATCGGTAACTGAATAATTAAACCGGCGATCTTCTTTGTTATTGCCGAGCTCATCCCTTTTTCCAAGCCCACTCCTCGTTAGAGCCCCAAGGAATTCAGAACCTCGTTCGGTACTGTATGCTTACGAACCAGGGGGGGCGCATGAGTGAGAGTGTTAGTTGTCGTCACAACATGCTCCAAGCTAGGACCGGGGATGCAGCCTCGACCAGGCTTGGAAACAAAGGAGGTTGTGGCATTGTCATAGATTTCTACTAACGGATTTGTCTATACGAATTGGGGCTTGATGGTCGCAAAAGGACCATAGACTTGTGGGAAACATATGGTGCTGGTCTAGTCGCCCCATCACTGTAACATCTGAGCCATTTCCCAACGGCTGGGGGTACTCCAGAGTAGCACTCAACTCTAACATATCACATTCGTCACAAATAACCGTTGCGCTACGGGGGGTCGGGCTGATTGAATACCGAATTTGTCTATTGATCGTCCCCCCACAGTCGTTGGTCTAGCAGCATAAACAGGGACTCCCCTGGTTAGGGCCGTTGTCCTATGTAACCAACATCTTCGTAATGAACCATCGCCCGTCGCGAAGTTGGTCGCTTCGAAATTGATCGACAAGCCCCTTAGTGGGAATAAGACGGCAAATGTTGCGAAAAGCCTAGTTGAACAGGGAACCCTTGAGAATTGTTGCCTCTTCCCCTACAGCTATGTCAACTAACAGCATGCATCACGCATGAGAACTGTAATTACATGCACTGACCGCTTGGTCGGTGAAGAGGTCACAGTTGAAGAGTCCGAGTAGAAATTGAGCAAGGCAGCTGGGTGGTTTTTTCGCTTCATCTCATCTTCTCAAGGTTGATCATTAACATAACCTGCGTAGTAGATTTCTCATATTCGTCTCAACATGGGTAGCGACGCTACTAGAGTGCACGAAGGCAAGTTGGCCATTGTCACGGGCTCCGCTCGCGGTACGTATCCTGTCTCTTTATCGATGCTACCTGATAGACAAGCCAAGCTGACTACGGTTCTCTTGTTAGGTATCGGGGCATACATTGCCCGTGCTCTGGCTGTCAAAGGAGCGAACATTCTGGTCAACTATGCCACGGAGTCTTCTGACGATCCCGCTGCATCTTTGTGCAAGGAGCTTCAGGAAACTTATTCTGTCACGGCTGTGCCGTGCAGAGCCGACATCAGCAGTGTTGAAGGCTGTAACCGCATCATCTCTGTCTGCAAAGACAACTTTGGCGGCGAAGAGCTAACAATCAGTATGCTCATACACAATGCCGCCGTGCTTTATCTGGGCCCTGTTGAGTCCGTTACGCAAAACGAATTTGAACATATCTACCGCGTCAATGTTCTAGGTCCTGCACTTCTCACAGGAGCCTGCAAGCCGTATCTACCGATAGACCGGTCCGGCCGGATAGTCATGATGTCGAGTATCAATCCCAAGATTGGCACGCCAAACACCACGCTCTACGCTGGAACCAAAGCATCTGTGGAGGCCATGGCGAGAGTCTGGTGCCGCGAGCTAGCCGAGAGCTGCACAGTCAACACAATCAACCCAGGCCCCGTCATGACAAGCATGTATATGACGGCTCCTGACGAGGTGAAGGAGCAGTTGAGCTTGTGGAACCCACTGACGCCCCTTGTCCCAGTCAGAGACTCTGACAGTCCGGAAGTTCAGGAGTTGGGGAGGAAATTTGGGGGCCGAGCCGCGTATCCCGAGGAGATTGCGGACCTTGTTGCCATGATTTGCAGTCCAGAGTCTGGCTGGATGACTGGTAGTTTGGTGAGCGCGAACGGTGGACTCTCCTTTAGTGTCTAGAGAAAGGGAGCTTATTCATCCGGTCTTGTAATATAAGTCCATCATAGCGAGAAAGTAGCCAATAGTTGCATTCATACCCAAATATCTGTCCTATATCTGCGGTGTGGTGGTATTAGTGATGAGCCTTGAGTGTGTTCAGACGTTGGCAAGGGATTGAGAATATGATGGCCGCTTTGGGTATCAGCGAGAACCATCTGGCATTAATTTCAGTCCTCAGGTCGCAAGTTCACGTAACGGGAACTTGAAAAAAGCAAAGTTATCCATTAGAGTACCATCCTTTCCACTCGCAGCGTTACGTTATCGCTTTAAGAACTCAGCAAACCGCTGGAAGCATGGTGTGATGACCCACTGGAAACTTCAATGGGCCATGATCGACACGGCCCGGCATTGGATTGGGCCATGTGAATCTGGGATTCCGGTAATTGACCCGCTAGGATCTTCACCCACCAGGATGAGGGCTTGCCGGCTCCATTTCTCTGTCTGCATGGACCTGCCGATCGCTTGCAACGTACGAAGTAACCACGCAGGTGGACAATGACTCCCAATGAAGCTCAAACGATGCAGGGATACGTAATCAACACACGAGTCAGGTAACCTCACTCCATGATTGGAGCCCAAGGAGACGGGGGTGTTAGACGTCACTAGACTTCGGCCGTTTCATGCCCGATGGCCAAATTACACAGAAGTCCCTCTATTCGAACAAACTCATACAGAGGGCCTCGCCACACTCATTCTAGTTAAGCGATTAATTACATATCAACGACTATCTACGTTCGTATCCGAAAAGAACAGCTAAGTTATATACATGTAATAACTGTACTTATTTAGCCAAAAACCCACCATCAATCGGCAGTGTGGTACCCGTCACATAAGACGACGCAGGTGAGCATAACCACAACGACCCCTGGGCCACCTCGTGGGGCATCCCAAATCGGTTGAGGTAACTGACGGTAGGTGCAAACTCGTCATGAGTGGTACCCATAATCTCCAACGCCTTCTCGGCCATGACAGTCTGTCACATGCGGATTAGCTTAGTTCTAGGGAAGACTGATTCTTAGAAACTCACAAAGATTGCCCCTGGAGCCACTGCATTTACGCGGATATTATGGGCACCACCCTCCATGCTCGCATGCTTGGTCAAACCCACGAGAGCGTGTTTGGCGGCGGTGTATGCGGGCATGTTCGGCTGCGGCTTGAAGGCGTTGATGCTGGCGACGTTGACGATGGCCCCGCCAGTTCCCTGCGCGATGAACTGTTTCATTTGGTGTTTGATGCACAGTGCTGTGCCTGTGAGGTTGATACTGATCAGTTTGTTCCAGTACTCCTCGTCAAAGTCCGTCAGTGCCGTCTTATCCGGTGTTAGAGCAGCGTTGTTCACGGCGCAGTCAAGCTGACCAAACTTGTCCACGGTGAACTTGATGAGATTGGCGACTTGCTCTGAGGATGAAATGTCTGCCTTGGTGAAATAGATTTCTCCCAGATTAGACAGTTCTTTGGCTGTCTCTTCGCCCTTATCTGCTTGTAAGTCGCAGATGACGACCTTGGCGCCAGCCTTGAGGAATATTGCAGCTGTAGCTTTGCCCATGCCCTGCGCACCACCTGTGATGAGCGCAACCTTGTCCTTTAGGACCGGAAATACCTGGGCTTCGGGTGTTTGCGGAGACATGTTAACGAGTTGTTGAAGCGATGTGAATGGCGGGTTGTGTCTGATCTTGATATGAAAGGTGAACGGGAATAGGAAAGAGTTGCTCATCAAAAATGTGAATTTATATACACACAGTCTACTGAGTTTAGTCTATTACTTTATCCTTGTAGTAAATAGCGGTCAGGTATCTAAGTCTGTTGGTTGGCTAACCCAGGCAAGGCTCACACCACATTAACCATGGGGGACTCCTATACATGGGTTTTCCTGGTTTGAACTCATGCAGAAGGCCTCGCGGACGACATGCTATACGCAATGTACTACGAGTATGCCGGACCAACCTCCTAGTGTTGTATCAGACCCACGGGGAAACCCTGAAGTCTTCAGCCCTTACTAACCAGGGTCCAGGGTACGCGGAGCTAACATGATGTTACATCCTCAAAACGCTTTTAGACGAAGTGCCGTGCGTGGCGTGGTTCATCCCCAGCTAGCGTCTGCGTCGGCCTCAAATTGTAGTCGCCCTCGGATTTGCTGACGATGAACAATCACAGTAGCATCGAGGGTTGCATCGTCCATATGTACAGATGTGATTTCCTTTTCCCAATTTATCACATAGTGAAACCCCTTAAGTCTTTCCACATTTCAGCTGCATCCTGAATAGTTTTCTTCACTCCTCTCCCCCAGACTGGTCAAACATTTTTGCCCAACTAGACGTCAACATGTCGATGACTGAGAAGGATCAGATTGACACAAGCCAAGATCTCGCAGGCTCTGAGGTCAATGACAAGACCGCAAGCAAGCCGTCTTCTGAAAGCGGTGTCAGCGATACTATTGACAAAGTGACGCACTCTGTTAGTTGGATTACCTATCAGGTAAGTAATTATTCTTTGCATCTTGTCGCCAGAGTTGCTTATCTCTAACAAAACCTTATAGGTCATCATCACAGCTGCTTTGGGTGGTTATCTATACGGTTTCAGCGCCAATGCCATTGCGGGAACTCTGGCTCAGCCGTCCTTCATCGCCAAGTTCCTGTCCACTGCAGATGCCGCCCAACGAACCGATGGTCTTCTTGGAGGGTGAGTGCCAATTGGAATATTGTCCTTTCATAATCAGCATGCTAAACTTGCTCTTTCTAGCTTCCTCGCTGGAGCCATGATTGGTTCTCTCGCTCAAGCCCCCATTTCCAAGCGTTTCGGTCGTCGTCTCTGCAATGCCGTGGCCGCCAGTATTGTCATCCTCTCTGGAGCGCTTCAGGCCGCGTCGGTTAATATTGACATGCTCCTCACCTTTCGTGTCATTTGTGGTATTGGTGCAGGCATGGTACTCGCAAACTCGCCAGTGTACATGAGCGAAGTGGCTCCTCCACACGCCCGCGGCTCCCTCGTGGGTATGCAGGGAGTCGGTATCGTGTCTGCGTATATTTTCTGCGCTGTTTTTAATCTTGCCTTCAGTTTTGTCCACTCCGCTATCCAGTGGCGCCTCATTTTCATCATGCTCACGGGTATGGGTATTATGCATCTCGTTTCGCTATCATTTTTGCCCGAGTCTCCCCGCTGGCTTATGGAACAGGGTCGGGATGACGAAGCTCTAGCCGTCTTAGTCAAGCTCCATCAAACCAAGTCGGACCCCTCTGGTGTGCTCGCCCATGCTGAGGCAACCCAGATCAAGGCACAAGTTGAGACAGAGAAGCAGCTGCCCGGCGGCTTCTGGTATATCTTTACGACCAAACATCTCTTAAAGAGGGCGTACTGCTCTGTCCTTCTCTGGGTCATGGCCCAAGGTACTGGTATCACTGCTATAGCCAATCTCATTCCAACTTTGATGGGCGGTTTGGGATTTGGCGTGACGCTGCAGATGGCCTTGGGCGTTGTCTGGACTGTATGTGCGGTCATTGGTTGTGGATTTAACGTTCTTTTACTCGACCGGGTTGGGCGAGTCAAGCTTTTGGGTATGCCTTATTTTATTATAGTCCCTCTCACTTTTGAACGAGCTGACCGATAAACCTTAGTCATTGGCGGCTTTGGATCTGCGGTCATCCTCAGCGTGATGGCAGCTCTACAGAAGTACTATCTCGGAACTACGGATGCTCCTGGCCTCAACGCTGCGGTTGCCATCTACTTTATCTTCGGGGCATATTTCACCACCACCGTTGAGTGTACTGCATACGTTTATGGATCTGAAATATGGCCGACTCGTAAGTTGACCACCTATTGAAGCAATGTATTATATGTCATTTTACTGACGCGATGAATTCGTTTCTAGATCTCCGAAGCGAAGGCTCAACTTTTGCTTACGCATCCTTCTTTGGTAACTCTATCGCCTATAGTGCTCCTGTCACCGTTGGATTGAATAATATCGGCTGGAAGTTCTACATGATCTTCGTGGCCGTGACGCTTGTTAGCACCATTGCCATTTGGTTCACTTTCCCAGAGGCAAGTCTTTTCACCTCATCCGTTTTACAAACTGAGAAATATTTTCTGACTTAAATATTCAGACTATCGGTCTGCCCCTTGAAGAGATTAATGCCAAGTTTGGTGAACAGGTCGAGATTGACCTGAAGTCGGCAGTGGTAGCCGAGGTCGAAAATGACAGGTCGAATGGAAACATTACGAGAAAGATCACTGCTTGACGTATCCTCCAAGGAGGAAGAACACTTTGAATGGATCTCTGACATTCTCAGACAATGAATAGTTTCATCTAGACTCATTTGTGTATCTATAAAGGGGACCCTTGGCAAGGGAGCTTTAACCCTTTTCATAGCCGTTTCCTTTCCATTTATTCTCGTTGTATCTAAACTTAGCATCTTAATCACTATAGAAATTGGTGTATCACTAATCTTTACTTCTCAACTTTAGCTAGCATTCAAAACCTGCTTGTCCTGCGATTGTCTGCAATTTTACTGAGCAGGCCTCGCACTAGCCAAGAAGACTTGAGCTAGTGCCTAGAACGTACATGGTTATAGACTCTCCATTGGCTTTTGACGGGGAAATCTAACAGTCGTGAATTCGAGCCCGCTCACGGTGTTTTTTAATTTTAGAAACACGAGCGATTGTGGAAAGTGCAAACATATGTACATTTCGTGTGAATATGTAGCCTATATTTCCTGCTATATAGCGAGGTACGTTCGTCTTTTCCGTCCTCTCGATGCTAAACGAGGTCACCCGACTTGTACAATCATTCTGTGGCCTGTCAGTAAACTCTAGGTACTTTCCAAACGCGGCAGATGCCTTCTCAGGATTATTTATATCTAGGCTGGAAACGAAGGAACCCTCAATCAAAATTTCGCCGGCGCCATTTGGTACGAGCTTATGGCGATGACGACGATCAACAATCTATCTTACACCCAAGTGGTTTGCCAATAAGTCTAGGGTCGTCTAGAAGGTAGTCTGTGACGACGCAAAAATAGTTTATTCACTGGGCGCGCACGTGTTTATGATTTGTGTTGCAGACGGCCATCCCTCCACGTCGCCAGACTTTGAATAATAGCGGTCTCGTTAAGCTTGGGTATCTCTCTCCCAAAATCCTCGTTCACGAAGGGGTATATTTGCAAAGTTTACATGTATAGCTTCAAGAAGATTTTCTTTCCGCTTTCTTTGGGACAGGATGCAGATATGACCACCAGCCCAGAGAGTTAGCAGATTTCCTTGAACCGATACGTTGAATGTATAGGAGGCGAGTTAGAATGCGGCAGAAGATTTTCTCGAAACCGAACGCAAGAATGATCAAACGTATACACCCCAATGACGGCGACAGTGGACACAAGAGTTATGAGATCTTAGGAATGTGTGATAATTAGATGCCAACCCAAATGAGGCTTAAATTCTGCGAGACAGAACCAAATTGATAAGTTTAGGCGACTATTAAGAGCCTCACTGTGGGGAATAGCCTATTTTTATAGAAATTTATGCGTATCTATACCAGTCAACTATCGTATTCCTCTCAGACTTTTTTTTGTATGCGCAACTAGACGTCAGAAGTCCCTAACTTCAGCGGATCAAATTACCAGTGTTCTAGTCGAACACTAAAATACGATGCAGTGGAGTCGAAGGAGCCTCGACTAGCCGGTTTTCTTATCGTTTCCGAGCTACGACATGGGTTCCCGATCTACCGATTGGTGGAAGTTTCAAAAATCACGTCCAGGTCGGTTCTTTCGGAGAGACCGCTAATGGCAAAGAACTGGCCGCCAATGCCATACGAAGCCGTGCCCCGAAGCCCTATGTTTCAGGTTGGAACGGTTCTGGGCCCTCTTCATTCTTACCGTAAAGTCAATACCATCCCAGAAAGCATGAATTATCCCAATCAGGCGGTGCAATCCGTAATTTGAGGAGTAACGATAGTATTCTTGGTCTCATTAGGGGCAAGTCTGCATGATATAAAAGATAGGTTCGTCTCAGTAGTGTAACTCAAT
This sequence comes from Mariannaea elegans, assembly GCA_930272665.1. Taxonomy (NCBI): domain Eukaryota; kingdom Fungi; phylum Ascomycota; class Sordariomycetes; order Hypocreales; family Nectriaceae; genus Mariannaea; species Mariannaea elegans. Next base: position 85,672 of record CAKNEU010000081.1, read on the forward strand.
CATCTCATATAGCTGTCAACCGCATTAATTTAAGAAATACTCCTCTTGCCATCTTCAAAATGAGGTCCCTTTCTTCTTTCGTTACGGCTTTGTTAGTCACCTTTGCAGTGGCCAACCCGACCCCCACGCTCGAGAAGCGTGCGACTACTATGTGTGGTAACTGGGGCACCGTTTCTACAGGAGGATTTACCGTGTATCACAATACCTGGGGCGCCGACACGGCTACCTCTGGGTCCCAGTGCACGACCTTTACTTCTTATAGTAGTGGCTCGTTTGTTTGGTCTACTGAGTGGTCGTGGGCTGGTGGTGATATTGATGTCAAGTCGTACTCTAATGTTGCCCTTGAGAACGTCAACAAGAAATTGTCGGCCATTAGCTCGATTCCATCGACATGGACCTGGAGGTATGCCAACGTCGACCAACCTACACCGAAAAGCCTTGGGGCCTAACATTTAATAGGTACACTGGCAATAACATGGTGTCTGACGTCTCATATGATCTTTGGCTTGCTCCTTCTGTAGGCGCTAGCAACCAGTATGAGATCATGGTCTGGCTCGGGTCATATGGTGGAGCTGGCCCAATCTCGTCCACTGGGGCGACCCCACTTGCTACTCCCACTATTGCTGGTGTCAAGTGGAAGCTTTTCAAGGGACCTAACGGCGATACTACGGTATTTTCTTTTGTCGCGCCTAGCAACATTGGAAACTGGAATGGTGACCTGAAGCTGTTTTTCAACTACTTGACCTCAAGCCAGGGAGTCAGCACCAGCAGTGTGGTGACGAGCCTTCAGGCCGGTACCGAGCCTTTCACTGGTACGTGATCGATAACTAAGCAGATGATTCCTTTGATCAAAATTTAACGTTCACCAAGGTTCCAATTGTGTTTTTAAGACATATGCCTACACTATTGCCGTCAAGTAAGTTGCTCTACGACATGAGTTAGCTTCATAAATTTCCGGAGAGAGGAGGTCTCTTACTTACATTTCTTAACCTCGCCGCATCCTTATTTTATAAAGTGGCTCAGACTTATCCTTCCATTTTACCCAAACAATACTGTATTCATATTCACATCAATCGGCTTTATGGTGAAATCTTGTTAAGGTTGCCTAGGTAATTAGGCCCCGGCTCGTGCCGCTACCCTAGAGTTATTAATGCCATAAAATTGTCCTTGATATGACCAAATTATAGTGAACAGACGTCACAGGAACCATTCAAAGAGGCTCTTCAGATCTTACATCGTCTTGGAGATAGATGTACTGTAAAATGACTTGACTCTACAGACGGCTTGCATGGAATTACAATTCGACTGGCACTATATTTGGGTTTACAAAACTCACATGCATGACCCTCAGCTCCCATTTTGACAGAGTAAGCTAAGTATTTGAAGTAATCGTAAAAAGATACATCTTCAAGGGCGGATTCATTTTACCAGTAGACAAGCCATTGTATGACAAGATGCCCTTTTTTTGTTCGCTTTTGGCGGCCCTCTAGCGTCCCACAAATGGATCAAGAAGATGCCCTACCTCGTCTTTCATTGTTGGATAACTCGGACCTCCTTAATCGTGCATATTCAATGAATTGGCTTTGTCGCTTGCTGCTTCGATATTCTTCTTTACACAAGAGAGTCTTCGCCAGTTTAGCTAAGCCAGAAGCCATCAGTGGTACGGAGTTCATGAACCGGAAAGATGACGGGTTGTGGGGCAGTGGCACCCATCACGATTCGCGACGTCTCATTATTTGCGCAGCAACATGCGCGACGGCAAGACCTCACGGCAGTTTTCATTCTTAACATATCAATTCTCAATGATTTTCCCTTAGTGCGTTTAGGTCCCGACAACTGTTGCCGACCCAGTAATCCGGATCAACCCCGCGATGAATGGTGGCTAAGGATCAGAGTAGAGGCCGGACATTCGAGTTCCGATTGGCCCGTCCCGGTTGCGCGGTAGCCGATCCACGCGGCATATCCGCATTATTAGTCGGCTCGGAAATTGAGGCATCCCGATAGGCTTATGACTAAGAGAATGTCCGGAGCTTCTCTTGTCGTAAGGGTTCTCTACGGGGTATACATACCAGGCTAATAGCCCATTGATTACAGATACATTCCAGAAGTTAGTACTCAACATCGAATTCGACAATAATTATCATTGACCCGCCGAACGACGAAAGCTTCCCAAGATGAGCGGCAATGGATTAAACGGCCATGCCAACGGTCACACCAATGGCCGTACGAATGCGGCTAACGGGGTGAGCCCGGCTGACTTGCGTGTCGCCATTATTGGTGCAGGTATGGCACTTCTCTCTCGTTGCTGAAGAATAGCACTAAGATTTGTAAAAGGCATGGGTGGTCTTGCTAGCGCACTAGCACTTGCAAAGAAGGGTTTTAAGAACATTGAGGTGTATGAGATGGCTTCTGATCTTGGTTTCGTCGGTGCCGGCATTCAATTGGCGCCAAACCTCGTCCGTATCCTCACTCGCCTTGGATGCTGGGACAGCATTGAAGCCGAGGCAACGGATGTCCTCGAAGCCAGCGTCAGAGGTAAGATACCCGTATAATGCCTAGTCATTGCTAAAAGACATCATTCTAACCCGCGATGAAGACAGCGCCACAAATAAAGAACTGACACACGTGATGATGCCCGATATTCGCGAGAAGTACGGCTTTCCCCACTGCACCGGGCATCGAGCTTCCCTCGCCGGGGGTCTTTTTGAAGCATGCAAGAAGCAATGGGCGATTAAGTGGAATTTTGGCTACGTCTTCGACGGTATTGACCAATTCACGCCCTTTCCAACTTTCACGGTAAAATCCCGTCAAGGCGAGTCTCGTCAGATTCAATGCGATATTCTTCTGGCAGCCGATGGTGTCAAGTCACGAACACGCACTCAGATCCTCGCTCGGGTCGGGGCCCCTGGTGTCGTAGAGGACACCGGTCAGGCCGCCTACCGCATCATGCTTCCCCGTGAGAAGATGCTGGAAGATCCTGAGATGGCGGAACTGATCAACAGCAATCAAGTCACTCGATGGATTGGGGAGAAGAGGCACTGGATCGCATACCCTGTTGCAGGGAAGACAATTTATAACTTGTCATCAACACAGCCAGACACCCATTTTGCTGCGGCACCTTCGGAAACCTACACGACTAAGGGCTCAAAGAAGGACATGATGGATGTGTATGATGACTTCTGTCCTCTCGTGAAGCGTATGCTTGATATGGTCCCAGATCAAGAGGTTTGCGAGTGGAAACTACGTCTGCACAAGCCACTACCCACCTGGACCTTTGGCACCATTGCACTCATCGGTGACGCTTGCCATCCGACCTTGCCTCACCTCAACCAAGGCGCAGCTTTGGCGATAGAAGACGCGGCTGTACTGGCAGAAGTTTTGTCGAGGGCACCTGATACCGCTCGTGCCACAATTAGCAAGTGTCTCAAGGTGTACGAACTCCTCCGAAAGGAACGCACCACTACCCTCGTGGATCTTGCAGCAGCATCAGGAAGAACGCTACATCTTGGGGCCGGTCAAGCTAAGGAAGATAGAGACCGCCAGTTTGCGGAGGCGAACAAGAGTGGGAAGAATATCCCGGACAAATGGGCATCTCCTGATGTCCAAGCCATGATTTATTCTCATGACTGTATGAAGTTGGCGGAAGAGAAGTTTGAAGAGTTGTACCACGGTCTAGATTGAACATTTTAAGCCCGCCACTTTTGTTATTAGTTCACAGAATAGCCAACTTGTATTTTGACTTGCTTGTACGACCATCTACTTCTACCAGTACTGTGTCCCCGCGTGATATATAGGAGGAGCCTCGCTTGTCATCGGAAGTTCGTCAAGGTTAAAAATAATAATACATCAAAGTCACTTCCTCGTTCTATTCCTGCCATTATTGATTCCATCGGTCCAATAACCCTCCAGTGTCATAATTGTTGATACTATGTTCCATACTTAGGACGTCAGCGCCTAAGAACTCATTCTCTCCTAATTGACGGAATACGTCATCAACGGAGCCAAACATGAAGTCCAAAAAGTCATCCTGGAGGGCAGAGCCGTTGGTCGGTTCAGTTATCCCTTGCTGTTCATTTGGGTTGAGAGCTGTAACGTAATGATTGCTTTAGCATCTATTGCAGAGCAGAAGAGAATTAAACAGGGGCATAGAAGATTTATCCATACCAATTGCTTTCACCAACGGTAAGTATCGTAGCAAGCATTCATGAGCCTTCGCGCTTAACAGGCTCGATCCTCCCACGTTCCTCAAAGCCTCGAGAGCCTTGTGCAAGAATTCTTCAGCTTCGGAGCTGGTTATGCCAACAGCAGTTGCTAAATTGCTTGAGTGAAGACATATCAGCCAGAATGCAAAACCATGCAAACTGATTGTAAGCGCTATGATTCAGTGAGCACACCAAACATACCTCAGGGCGATATTGAGGATTAAATGCTTACCTGTGAAATTGCAAATCCACCAAATAGCATTGTTACGAAGAAATGGCCGAGCTAGTCGGAGGATAGAAGAAAGGATTCTCTGAAACTCTTTTATTGCTTCCCAGTCCCTCTTCAGCACAGAGATAGATGTCTCTCTCAATATTCCGGACAGAGCATCCGCCAATCCGTCGTTCGTAGCTTGCTCCAAGACCGTCATGAGAGTGGGGGCACTGACGATCATAACAGTCCTGTCGTAATAAAGAGATAGGAGCAAGACATGAGCTTCAGACTGAAATTTGTCGGGATCCCAAGAGTCTAGGTCTGCCCTTGGGTTCAAGGTAGCGAAATGATCATTTTGGTAGCGCTGGTGCTCGAGCAAATCCAAGTGCTCAAGCGCTTTCATTGTCAAGTCTCTTGGTGGTAGTTGGGTGTGTAATTCTAAGTTGGAGCCATAAATCGAATCCAACGTCTCGCCTATCGTTTCGTGTAAAGATCTTAGGAATGTTATTAATGTGCCTATAAAAAGGAAAACTAGCAATTCTTACATAATTTGGCTGAAGTATATTGAACTCTTGAGAGAAGACGAGTTTTTCACTGCACTAGCTGGGAATTTTGGTGCAATACTTTCCGGTATCTCAATGCGTACATAGTGTGGAGGAATCAGGCATGGACGACCCAAAGAGGCACTCAAAATTCTGCATGCTGTTAGAGACGAATGTTTTGACGCTTCGAAGGACATACCTATCCTGGTTGATTACAGCAAACCAAATCTTGACCCTAAGTTCCTTTTCTTGTGCGCCTAGATGCTCGTATGCTGACGGCGAATGAAGCCCGAGCTGGTATGAAACCTTGACTGCAAGTGAGTGAGAAGTTAAGCTTGTCATGGCACGTTGAGTATTTTGCTGGTAGCTTCCCAAGAGCAGCAAAGCTTGAACTAAGTCGTGTTTCAGTAAACCGACAGGGTATGTAGAATGGGGCAGAGACTAACCTGTCTCTAAATTCCAGCTCCCGACAGTTTGCTCATTTATCAGCAGAAGCCCTAAAGCTCTGTGGTAGAAGGGCTCTGGCGACCCTTGATCGAGTGTAGACAATGCGAGAGCAAAAACAACGTTGAGTAAAGCCTTTGTTGGCCGGGATTGCGGTGTATCATATCTAAGATGGGCACCCATCTTGTTCACCTCCCTCAGCAGAGGTGCCTCGCTGATGTAAGGTAGCACAGAACCAACTGTGTCAAAAAAGCGTGCTATCCACTCGATGCAAGTTTGGGCATCTGGAAAGCCCTGTTCTATCCGCCTCGCTGGGGTCTGATCTGAGGCCAACGGCCGCTCAGGCAACCTGGAAGCGGGCCTTTCGGTGGTTGGGCTGGATGATCCGCCATCATGGTAAATATGAGGGCCACGAACCCTCATGTTAGTTATAATGGTTGTCAAAAATCGAAATAATGCGTGGTTGGAACTTGGACCTGAAACAAAGTGAGTACGGAGGTTATGAAGGCATAGACGAGAAAGAACTAACCGAAATATCCAATATCAGCTGCGGGCTGGCGATCAAAAACAGCGGTCGCTAAGATATCTGCGGCCGATTCAGGATTCGTATCCTGACTCTCCGCTTCTGACACGACTCCAGCCGGGGTATCCTTCACCAGAGGTGATCTGGGCTGGTCGCTGGTGAGGTTGGTGGTTGCTTCAACGGTTTGCTTAGATGTTGAAGCGCCAGCTAACCGCGCCTCAAGCTCCGCTACTCTATTTCTCAATGCTAAGAGCGCTCTGAACATATCTATCGCAATTAGTATTCTGCTTTCCCCAGTGAAATTTCTCACTCATGATGACCGACCTCCGATCTTCTTGACGCTCTAGTCGCTTGTCCCAAACGGTCTGGGTATACACGCATTCCACGTTCCTTGATGCGCAGCGTCCACATACGGGCCTATTACTATCACACTAATTTTTTTCAGAATTAATATGGGATATTGTGATACCGGGTGTGACATACTTTTGATTTAGTCTGTCGGCATCCGTTGCAAGCGACGGCCGCCCGTGGCCGCTTGACCAGGGGAGCGCTTGTGTGCTGCATCATTCACCCATCAACCCAGCCTTGACTTGATGATAGACAGCAGCCTTCCTTATGGATCGAATGGTATCGTGTCGGTGGAGAGTGATCAAAGACGTCGCGAGTGATCAACGTTGCGCGTCCGCGGGTTGGGTGGGGTAGAAAAACTGAGGGGATTTGATTTGATGCGATTCGCCTCGCAGTTACGAGTCCGGGGCGTGACTTTGGCTTTGCCGCCACTGCGTCAGCGTCGTTTATTAGCTCCGCTACCCGTGGGTCATGAGAAAGTTACAGAATTTGGAGAAGCCGGTGGCTTGTAATTGTTTGGAAGTTTTGGATACGAATATTGCCGGAATATAATAGTGGTTAGGAGTTATCATCCATTAATACGGTAACCTCTCGTCTTGATAGAAATCCCCCCCATAACGCTTCTAACTCAACCTTACTGCCCCGTTTTTCCACCAAGCGCCCGGGAATTGCAAACGGTAAATCTACTCAATATGTTTTTATCGAATTTCGGACACAGCAGGGCACAGCCTCATGTTCAAGAGTCAGCCGAACCCAGCCTGACAGCCTTTTGACTAACCATGATATGTCATCCTTGAGAATACAGCCAGCACAAACTCTGCACGCGAGTGCATAATGAGCATCAAACCTTTTATGCCCATTGAGGCCGGGAAAGACGCTAGATATAGAAAGAAGAACAAAAATGGACGACTGGGCTGAGGAACTTTGCAGGCTCAAGGCGAAGATCAGCATCTCAACCCAAGAAATTGAGATGAAGCTTCCGGCTTCAAGAAACCTGGCAAAAGATTAATCCGAAAGTTGTACGGAGTACCGTCAGAAGGATCTCTTCCCTTGTTGATGTTGTGCACAGGGATGGACTTATATCCGGTGGCGCGCTAGATGGGTACTCATACGACCAATAGGATCGCGGTTATCCGCCTCGGAGAACAGGGTTACGGCACTCACAGATCCGATTCCCACTTCCCGGAGGGCTATGGACTCAAATCATACCCCTCAGGTAATCCTGTGATGTTTGCAACCTGCTGCGAACAGGATTCATCAGCCCTTCATCAAGTGCGATTCGCCGATCTCGGTAGCAACAAACAAGATCTACAATACTATAGAGGTCCTTAAAAGAGACGGGCGGAACAACGGGACGAGAAACCTTGCGAGGGTTTGCATGAACTAGAATGATCACACTGCCACCTCAACATGGTTATTTACAGGGCTTGTCACTAAACTACGCTTATCCAGGAGGGTGGCTTGTGCATGTCACAGCTAAGATGCTTCATCAAAATCAGGCTGTAGTAAGGTTACTGTAAATGATCAAAATCATGGATCCAGACACGACTCTTCGCCTCTAATGAGATCTAGAAGCTCCGTCGGCTGTGGAACCGGTTCTCATCAGTCTCTTTACCACCTCCATTCACTCAATATTTCAAAAAATACCCAAGAGTGTGACCACAGTCCCACCCCCGCGTCATCCATCTCAAAGTAATAGTTATGATTCATACTCCGAGGACTTTGACTGCTTACGCCATCCAGAACCCTTCCATTGGAGCAACATAGTAGGGGCTATGGAGACTGCTACAATCATTGCAGTCGCCACTCCCGCGCTCGGCGACAGCCCGGCTTTATTCAACAAATCCGGAAACCTAGAGTATTCTCAGTTATTACTTGTTTCATAGAGGAATCAATATTATTCAACTCACCAGAAAGGTCCAATGAACCCCCATGTTTGCCGAATAAGGGTAATGAAAACTCCAATGCCTGCAGCATCTGGGCGGTAGCAATCGACCGCATAAGTTATCATGACCGTCGTCACAATCTGATTCCCTGCGCCGGCAATTGCAGCCCCCACAATAGGGGTAACATTCCATTTGTCAGAAGCTCGATCTGTTTGGACCAGGAAGACAACCACGCCGCAGATGGTCAACAAATGACCCAGGTAGCTGACCCATAAGCGAAACTCGGGTTTGGGAGAGAGTCCACGGCGCTGTCGGAGCCACATCCATCGATCGGAGAGCAAGCCGCCAATTTGTTCGCCAAGCAGGGTTCCCACAATGGGACCGATGTTTTGAAGCCCAACTTGTTGAGTATTGAAACCAAACTTTTCAGGGTACAATTGGGGAATCTCGATGGTAATGACAATGCTACCCCACAAGAATATCATTGCGTGCGCAATCGCAGGAAGAATCACGCAGCGACGCATAATGAAAAGCAGAGGGCTGAAGAAGTCGCTCAACCTCAAGGGAGTAGGATCGATTCGACCGAAGCCAAGATAGCGTTGACGAACAGATTTGTCCTTTTTCTCCGGCTGCCCGACGTATCGTGTCTCAGGCCCCAAAATGAAGTAGAGAGCCAGTTGCACTCCATTTATCTAAAGGTTTGCGTCAGCGAGCTGTTCTCAGAATCGACAAAGGGTATAAATGAGTTCTCACTATGGCGAGGGTCCAATAGATCCACCTGTATCCAACCCTCATAGCGACAAAGCCGAATATCAATGGGGCAATAGGCACACCCAGTGTTACCATAGCCGTCCAAATGCCCATATATCGCGCCCTCTCATCACTGAAAAAGGTTTCGGAGACAACAGCACTTCCAATGGACGCAGCTGGGCTAATGAAAAATGCGGTCAAGGCGCGACAGAGGCCCATAGTGGCATATGAATGACAAAGGGCACATCCAACGTTGCAAATAGCACTGCAAGCCAAGGACATGAGGAATATTGGGCGACGACCGTAAGTGTTGGATAACGGTCTCCAAAGGAGAGGAGCCCATCCGATGATGGCGATGACAAGCGATGTGAGGTACGTTGTTCGCTGAACGCTAACTCCCAGGTCTTCCGCAATGTCAACATATGCTGATTGAATCGCAGCCGCAGTGAACGTGGCCATCATGGCATGGAATGCAATCAATATGAGATTGATAATTTTCTGTTTCGATGATGAGCGCTGTATTCTTCTCCGAGAACCATATCTTGACCATACCTTCCGCTTCGGCCAGTTCAGGGGGTCTGCCTCATCCATACTAGGCATCGGGTCCAAGTCCACTGTTCCATGGCGTTCGATCAGAAAGGCACGATGAGCAGCAGCAATCGTGTCTTCCTTCAGCTGTTTTTCAAATTTAGTACTATTTCCAGCTTGTTGTCGCTGCTAGATTACTCACTCCATCTTCGATGTAGTGCTCCTCGGGTTTGTCCATTGCGGGCATTTTGTTTTCGAGCCTTGGGCTTGATTTGAGAGAGAGAAGCTTCTGGACAATTTGAGCGCCCCTTCTCTTTTTCAACAATCCGGCTGGGACCATGTTCACAGGCCTTCCCCATGGGTTTCACCCCATTACCCCGGATATCCCGTGTCCCACTGTGGATACAGGAGGAGGGCGTGGAGAAGCGGGTCGTTGGAAATTTCAGATGATAGCATAGAGTCATTATAGATTGTAAAGATCTAACTTGATGGAGAAAGCTAAAGGATCTTGAGCGGAAACATAGTCTAGACGCCTTTCTTTAGCAACTGTACCACACCGGGCCGGTTTACACGGTCGTTTCGGTGAGCATAGTTCATCGACACATATCAACGTTAACCACGATTGAGAAATCTAGATGTATAGATTAAACGTTTGGGGACCCCACGGTCTGAGAGCTTGTTAGTGCGACAGTCTCTAGATGGCCTCGGCATACGGGGCTATCTCCGAACAAACAGAGGTCGATGAGGAAGGATGCTGATTGGTTCAGCCTCAGAGGGCCGGAAACACGGCACGCCACCGAACGGGTTACCTGTCCCTATCGCCGTTGCCGTCCACTCTAGGGCCGGCTGATGTCCCGTTCTATGGACGGATTAAACATCCGGACGGGGCGGACGCCCTCCAACCCTGCGATGGTCAGAGGACGTAACCGCGTCATCTTCGATCATCTAGCCGTGCCAACCCTGCCCTCGTCGCCACTTAACCGGACCATTCTGAAGGAGGACACCCGAACTGAACTAAATATTGTCATAATGTTATCGACTATACATTTCACGCAAGACTCCAGTAGGAGACTGCGTTCAAGTCCTTGCGTCCTTGCGTTGTAGTCGCATGATTAACTTCCCCAAGCATTTCAACCAGGCTTTTTTCCCTCTTTGTGGTCTACCTTAACTTCTTCTCGTGAAATTCCGAAGTGCGTGCAGTCCTATTAGTTGTTATCCCTATTAAGTTTATTTATCAACCTTAACTGCGACAGAGATGCGGAAAAGAGTAATAGCTACTGATTGCTGCACCTTTCAGGGCGAGTACGAAGCTCAAATTAGCGAACGCGGTATCAGTGCGTACTCAAAGCAATATGACAGTGGGGGATTGGTTTGGCGTGTCGAAAGAGCCACAGTACTGGGATTTTGTTTACCAGACCCTGGCCTTTGGATCATCAATACGCTGTAACGATCTACAAGGATGAACCAGAGGTTTATAGCGGGAATACTGCTATCAACAGAAGCGCCGACACAGCCATTGTTACAACCAAGGCCACTAACCTCGCCGAAGATAATATCCTCAGGCCCATTAAAGAACAACGCGGTGCCTCTCAAATTTAGACGAATTTGATGAAGCAAAAAGATATGCACCCTTCAAGTCAGCCACCGGCGAAGTAGGGTACAGGTATGTCATTGTCCGGACAATGAAGACCAGTCTTTTTGCATCGAGGTTACTCAAGCAACACATCATCAGAAGGCCAACAAGCCCGGTAAATAGTTAGACGGCCTGTCGCGCCTTCGCCACAAACCAGATCGAGATGCGACGCCTTCCTGCGGAAGCTTATTGTGACAATCATTTTATGCTTAAGATTACCCTTTTCTGTTTCGCTTTCAAGCAGGTTACAAGAGATTGGCAGATCATGGCTATCAAAATTATTCTGTAGGTCACGGTGGAAGCGTTTTCGCGAGTGGCAGCATTGTTCGACGCTTGAAACTTCATTTTATACGATCTCGCTGTGATACGAGGTAGAGTGCTCCGACCGAAATATCTTATCTGAAGCCTGACTAGATATGCATATATGGCCTTGCGTCACCGCACTTTTTAGGCCTCGCCTATTCAGTTGTCCTCCAAGGCAATGATTGAAAACTCTGCCCCTTTAATTGTTACGTTATCTCCAATTGACCAGGTAGACTTCGTTTTCAATTCCTTCAACACGTCTGCCACCCGCGGGATACTAGTCGCATCGCCACCCTCGAAGGTCGTCTTCCACTCATTCGATTCTCTCACAAAGTCCTCCCGTCTTGCCGAGAATCCATTTGGGCCTAGGGTGTTGGCTTGAGATAGATTACCGACCCTTCCAATGAAAGTGTTTCCTTCCCGGCTTCGAAGGATCCACGATGGCTCTTCCGGGTTTTCATGTGCAGTGACATCACGCCAGACTTCTTCGTATGGAGTCATGGCATCATTTTTGTGAGGGCATTTAGTTTCGCCGACCTCAAGTTCATCGCCATTAGGCAACTTGGTAAACGACGCCTCATCGGGGTCCGTGAAGCCCAGCGAGTCGATGATATGCGTCCATCGGCAGGTGACTAAATTAGTTTGTTTAGTCTCTCTGTCGGATTCAGGGGCTGTAGAAACATACATGGCTCTTCTTTGAGCACAATCAATTCGCCAGCATGACTCCATTGAATGGTCGGGTCCTCCTTCGTTGAGCGCAGGTCAATAAAATAACCGCCGACATTGAGGGCAATTGTCCTAGTGTCTTCAAATGCCGGGTCCGGTAGCCACCGAATGCTAATTCGCTCAACAGTCTGTCCTTTCATTTTGAGATCTGGCTAACAAAGTTCAGATATTTCTGAGTGCTTTTTCTGGGTTTGGATAAACATTCCGTGGAGTTGACCCCTTCTTAAGTAGTAAGCGGCAAGCCTGTTCCGCCCGGCGGCGAGCGGCGGCGGTTTTCTATGACACTATTACGTACATATACAGTGGGCCTTCAACTCAATTGCTAGAGCTTAACTTGGCCTTGACCCAAACAATCATTTGAAACCCGCTATATTTGAAATACGTATCTCCCGAGAATCGCCGCGATAAGCACTTAGGAGAGAGTAACTCTCGCGACCAGAGGGCCGGCGGCACCAAGTCTCTCCGTTATGGATCACACCCGCCCACCTATTGTCTCTTGGATGAGCTAAAATGACACACCACTCCACGCCGGAGAAACAAATAGAATCAACTTTCATGTTCAACATAATCTAAATGGATTCTATGGGGAGGGTGTCTAGAGGATCATCAGGCATTGGAGCTGGTGTTTGTTTGCCAGGAACCATTAAACTGCTACAATGCTAAATTATACATCCAAGGTTTTTCTATATGAACCGCCTATCTAAAACAAGCATTAGTTGCATTTCACTTAATACCGATAATGTTATTATTTACGACGACTTTCAAGAGATACTTAAGCAGACAGTTCAGAAATGATACGATATAATCGAGCGATGGAATAATCCGGTTTGAAATTTGCCACGTTTGTCTAATGTAGGGGCATTAGGGGAAAATAAGGAAAAGGGAAAAAGTATTTTGAATTGCGAATGCGTACCTATTATGAGTATTAATTATTTAAAAATCTAGATTGTATATATTGAAAGGGGAGAAAGCTCTTTTCATTTGCACTAGTAATGTCAAAGGCGTCCCAATTTTTCACTTTTGGGTGTGATCAAACCAGACGAATCAGCCTCTGTAAGGATAGGTCTGTCACGAAACAAAAGAATCGGTTGCGTTCAAATTTATTATATTGGTGTTCTTTGAAGGCAAACCTTTTCTTGGGATAGTGGTATCGAGAGCCAACTGCTGATGATTAGCCGTCATCCCGAAGAAGGCGTTGTGTGAGTTTCAGAACATGATAACGTCTAGTTTCCACGCCTTCTCTTCCATCCTGGATTACTTTCCAGTACTCACCGAATTAGCTAGGTTTCCATAACGGCACCCAAGATAATTATTGTTGCGCGATTCTCCCCAAGCTAGGCGGTGCTAAATAACGAAGCCATACCTTATCATTTCAATATGCGTATCATCTAAAAGTGAGCCAGTTTAGAGTCAATGGAAACCGCCAAGTCACGATAAAGCAGGCAAAGACTACCGCATGGTCCGTCTGTCGGGTGCGCATACGTAGTCTCTTACGCAACAATCACGCAACATCGGCCTACATATTCGCTTGATGCTGAACCTAAAAAAGGCAATGCCTTATTTGGATGGAAGAAAGTCAATGTTCCTTAATATCACCAAAATATCCATCATCCATTACCAAACTACGAGCTTGATTGCTATAGTGCAGCGATGACACAAAGGATGACTCTGGGGAGAGGTTGACGACCCTGTTGAGGTATATCCTCAGACGGATACTCAAGTTATTATTTTCGAAGAAAGAGGGATAAAACAATATGCAAGAGCCACAGCAGCGAGAAACCAAGGATTTGGTTCGTGATTAAAGGGTGGACCAGGGTCCTAGCTTTCCTATATAAACATAGTACGCTAGGACACATATTACGCACACGTTTACCGAAAGGCGGAGAGAGGGAAAGGCAAGGGGACAGGACATAACAATAAATTTGACTTCAGCTACACACAGACATATGTAGGAGTTCTCTGTGTTCTGAAGCCGAGTAGCATAAGCGAGGTGCTTGATCACCTATTCGAACCGGATCTAGTCCCCATCGACCTTGTCCGACAGTCATCTGCCACATATTAGTATAGTAAACATGTATCGTGGCTGATCAAGGGGGCTGAGAGGAGCCGGAAAGGGCGGTCAGCACCGCAGCAGCCCCAGCCAGCATAATGTTACATCTGAGTATGTGGCTATTTATTAAAGTTTGACGAATTGTAGATCATGTTCTGATCTTTCAACGGCCACCAGTTAAGTCTATTGTAATTATTGATATACGGTGTCACAGAAATATAGTGCAATGTCAAAGAGGGGATATTGGTTTGGTCGCCTGATGCGTCACATCTGACGATGGAACGGGCTGGCATCCTCGATGCTGGAGCCCCATGTTGCGAGGGAGATTGGCGGGATTCCATCTCGCTTTTCGCTGGTAGCGAGTGCTGGGGCTTGGAACAGCTGCAAGTACAGACTTTTGTTATGGGTTTTGAGACAGGTAGTTAGATGAGGGTCTTGTTAGAGACAAATGAGCTACTGACAGTGTCCCTAGGATTAAGTGGGAGGTTCATATCGGTTAGGGCGATTCATACCTTGTAGGTCAATCTAACGGCACTCACTCCTACTCGACATATAAAGTTTCAAGGCGGTCTTTTAAGCCAGGCATCAATACGGTCGAGGCGGTGCCAGGAACAATATCCCTGACGGAGCGGCATAATTAGTAATGTGGGAATCTGACCACGGACAGTTTGTACCACCGTGCTGGTTTCGGAACTTTCCGTCACAACATGCCACAAATCGAGCTCCAAGGATCTGGACCTAGACAAGCCTGAAAAACTAACATCTATTTGCGTTCAGCATCGCTTGCATTTCCTGTGCGCTTGAACGTGAACCGTCAAGCCTTGATGCGGGAAAAGTGGCAAGATCAGGCACGGGCCGTCAACTTGGTGGAGAAATCCCGCACTGAACCGCTGCGTGGCTCATGAGGCATATTGGCTAGTCTGGAAGTTTCATACCTAATTCATAGTGTCCTTCATCTTGGGAGTCGATCACACGGGTCAATGTCGCCTTGTGGATAAGGGACAACACCCTCTCTGTCGGAGCTGGACGTAGACATGCCGCGATACGGCGCAGCATTGCCGGAGGGCCTCAAATTGGGGTTGGCGGCACCTACCAGCTCGTATCCTGATTGTACCCCGATTGTAGACTTCGCCTTGTCACCAAAAAGAGACACATGGAGGGCCGAGACCATGCCAACCTGCATGCCAAGGGTGGGTTTGATTTGGTAACATGTCCTCGGGTCCGGCGGGAATTGAGGACTGGGGACCCGTATCTCCCTCTCCTCTTCTCCCCCCCCCCAAAAAAAAAAAACAAGCAAAGAAGAACAATAAAGAAGAGCAAGAAATATTATGAGTGAAGCGGCCACATTATACGAAATTTAGTTTCACGAATCTTCTCACTCCCGACGCTGCCTAAAGTTGCCTAAGACAATGAGGACGTATTGTTTTATTGTACTCAGGCGCAATAAACTACTTCTCTATCTTCTTCAAATCCCCCGCACCTCCCGCGTTTTCGGGATAAAAGAGGCGGCAGGTCCTGAACCAGGCCTTTGGGATTCCCGACTTTATGGTACGAATGGTGACCCTCCAACTGCGCGTGGTTTTGCGTAACCTCATCGGGCGGGTACCGTAGCCCACCGATATGCCCGAGCGCAAAATGTGGCATCGTTTGTCGTTTCTTTGCCCTTCACCGACCTTTGGCTTTCTGCTTTCGGTTTGGTGCCTCTTCGAAATGGCCGTGTAACCCAAGTTAGTGCGGTTCTGTCGTCAGCCCATGACACCCTTTTTGATATCGATTGGCTGCTTTTGTGCTTGCGTGAACCGCCCTAGGTCTGGGCCTCCCGCTAACATCGGGGCGGGATGAATTAATTTCCTTGGAAGCCGCTGAATACATGTGCTTACCATTGCCCTTTTGATACATTTTGGCTGTGCCCCCCCGGCTTACTCTAGAAAGACACCACCTCGGCAGGCCAGTGAAGTTAGATGGCAACCTACAGCGGTAGCAAACATGGAGAGCCGACAGCATCGCAGCCCTCGCTGCGATAGCGATGATGAGAATAGCCACAAGTTCGAGTTCACTGTAGAATATTCCATGGTGGACGGGGGCAGCACAGACAGCATCGAGCCAGATGTGAGCGGATCTTGTCCATGGTGACCCTGCGAAATGCGGCGTGCTGACTCCACGGCGTGGCGCCTGTGAAAACAGACTTCGATCATGCCAACGCCGTCGATTGAGGCGGCAACATCGGCATCGTCGATCGGTACCTGGAATGACAACCCAGATGAATCGGCCTCATTATCAGACAGTGTGCAAATCTTTCCCAGCGAATTTGGTCGCACCTATCACGCCTATCGCGTCGGCTGTAAGAAAATCCTGTTCTGTCTCAAAAACCCCAAAACTGACCTTGATTATACAGCGTACGCTTTCCCCAATGACATCCCAGAACAGGATCGCCTGGAGCTCCAGGGAAAATGCATTGAGATGCTCCTTGACGATAAACTTTTCTTTAGTCCGCTCTCCTCCTTGAGGCCTCCACGCGCCATCCTCGACGTAGGCACGGGCGTCGGCGATTGGGCCGTCCAAATGGGCGACTTATTTCCCAGTGCCTTGATTATTGGCACAGATCTGTCTCCTATCCAACCGACAAATGTCCCTCCTAACGTTCACTTTTATGTGGAGGATTCGTAAGTACATCCTAGTATGTGGTGAGGTGTTTGGTATGGGTCGGCTTTATACCCGTTATCTAACTCTTCGCCTATGACATTTTAGGACTGACCCATGGGACTTCTCGCAACAATTCGATTACATTCATACACGAGCTACCTCTGGCAGCTGGGCCGACTTTGAAAGTCAAATTGCCAAGCAGGCCTTCGACAAGTTGGAGCCTGGAGGCTGGTTCGAGTCGCAGGAAATTGATTGCAATGTCTGCTGTGACGATGGCACTCTCGATCCTGATGGACCATTAACTACATGGTCCAACGATTTAATAGCCGCATCAGACAAACTCGATCGCCCTGCTATTTTTGGCGCTACCCTAAAAGAGATTTTCGAGAGGGTTGGCTTTGTCGACGTCCAACAACGCATCTTTAAAATGCCCATTGGTGGGTGGGCAAAGGACACCCGGCTTAGGCAAATAGGATATATGTGGGGATTAAATCTCTTGGAGGGATTAGCTGGCTTCTCCTACCAACTCTTCAATAAGGCATTCGAGCGAACGACTGCTCAGATCGAGGTTAGTTTCGCTTAAGGCGCCACCAAATTCATGGCTTCACCTTCATAAGTCAAGAAAAAGTCTGCTCACCAAGTGTATGGATAGGTTTCTCTCATCGATGTTCGACGGGATCTCACCAACCCGCGCATACACAGCTACATGCCTACATTCGTTGTATGGGGGAAGAAGCCATATCCCAGTGAAGTGTAGGGCTCTCGGATCGCAAAGAGACTTTGCTGGTGCCATATTTATAAAGGAATTCCTCTTTGGAAGTTCTGAGGAAGAGGAAGAGATATCACAGCGAAATGTGGGCGAGTATTCTATGCATCTAATAACCTAGACTTGTCCAGAGATATCCCATGTGGATTGTTTGTGCCACTAGAGGCATTACATCAAGCGAGCATAAAGCCATCTTTTTAATGAAGATTTTCCAGTGAATGACGAAATCGTGTCAGTGAGGATCAGGTGCCGAGTAAGACTTTCCAAACAACGGCAAGAAATTTGCTCTTTTATAAGAATAGCCGTGCCCTGCTATACTAAGATAGTGTTGGCAATGAGTCGAGCAGGTCAATTTCCATTGGCTCGAATGGCTCCGATGGACCCTAGTGTATCCAAAATTTCTTTTAATGCTTCCAGGGAAAGAATATCTTCTAAGAAAAGAGGAGGCGTGTTGCGTTCACAGTCACATGTAAACTGTATAGCTTGCAGCCAATTTCTCTCAAGCTCCAAGACGTCAATATCTGTGATCCGTCCTCTTTTATCTCACACAACAAGTTCTGACTCTTACAAGAAGACAGGTTGAGAAATCTCTCAAGCGTTGTGCCATTCCAAAAGATTGATCTCCTACTTCGTGAATGGCAGATGAAGCTCCATGGTCGCGAACCTATCGGAGCATTTCTCGTGTCGCTGTACCATTCCTGGGTTATAATCCGGAGCTTAAATTCGAGAATCCCCAAGTACGACCAGGAATATTATAACTACCAGCTTTGCCAATATTTCCACTAAATGACGTATATTGATTCCTAGCCATTTGGAAGAGCAGAGTCGAAGATTGGTTGCTCGGAACACGATGTGACAGCTCCGAATTTCCGTATTTCCGTGCGGGGTAATCAGATTCATTTTCAATCAACCAGGAACATTGCACTCCACCGACTGCAATCCAAGGGCACCAGGTTGGTAATGTATACCAACTATTCCAACTTCTTTCAGCCTTAACTTACAGAAATATTTCTACTCAATTTAACCATGTCGATACACAGCGGGCCTGAAGATTCTTGGCATGGTGTGGTTAGTAACGGGGGCCAATTTCCTCCTGAATCCGACCGGTACCACCTGTATATTGGATTGTTCTGTCCATTTGCTCATCGTGCCAACCTGGTTCGGCATCTCAAAGGATTAGAGTCTATACTCAAACTCTCAATCGTGAAGCCGTATCCGAAAGGTGACGACAAGGGTTGGCCCGGCTGGCAATTTCCCAGTGCTCCCGATGATCTCTACGAAGGAGCAACCGAGGATCATTTATTTGGATCGAAATTCATGCACGAAGTCTACTTCAAAGCTGATCCGGAATATAAGGGCAGATACAGTGTCCCTGTGCTTTGGGATACGAAGACGGCGGGGATTGTGAACAATGAAAGCGCTGAGATGCTTCGGTGGCTTCCGACAGCGTTTGACGCGATTTTGCCGACCGACAGTCCTGGTCGCAAGCTCGATCTCTATCCAGCGCATCTTCGAACCACCATCGATGAGATAAGTGTGTGGATGCAACGAGATCTCAATGCTGGTGTCTACAAAGCTGGCTTCGCGACTACGCAGGAAGGATATGATCACAACGTTCCCACGGTGTTTGCAGCTCTCAATAAGCTGGAAGAGCTCATCTATCGCCATGGTGGGCCTTACGTTCTCGGCAAAGAGCTAACTGAGGTCGATATCAGAGCATATGCGACAATTATTCGATTTGATGCTGTATATGTCCAACACTTCAAGTGTAATCTTGGAACAATTCGCGGTAACTACCCTGTTATCCACGAGTGGTTGAAGAATTTGTATTGGAATGTCAAGGGTTTTCGAGAGACCACCGACTTCAGGCATATCAAGGAGAATGTAAGTCGGCACTCGCCCTAAATTTCTTGCCGCGGGCTAGGATAACTCACTATTTCAACAGTACACAAAGAGTCATGACAAGATTAACCCACTCGCCATCACACCTCTTGGGCCATTCCCGGATATTGAAGAGGGAGTTGATCTAGACTTTGGTAAGCTCAAGGTTGGGGCTGTACTGCATCCGGCGGTGGTTCAGCGCCAGAAAGAATTGTATCCCTGAGATGAGTATGTTCTGCAATAAATAAATTGTCCCCAGCTCAAACAGAAAGTCCTTCTAGTCAATTAACACCTTTTTTCGACGCCCTTTTCTCCTTTTGAGTCTTGTACCAGCAAAATTATAGCATCCTTAGTAGTGACACATAAAAAACATGGATTCAACCTCGCTAGCTTACCTAAAAACCTGCCGCCTAAGGCATGGTGGTGACGTGAAGGTTAAATTTAAAGTCGAAATCCTTTAAGAAATAAGGTCTGCGAGCAATAATCCGAAGGCTTAGGAATCAGATCCCCGTGGAAGTCCGAAGAGATCCACTTCATGGGGACGTGGCATGATGACAAACTAGAGCTGCCACGGAAGTCCGAAATTAATTACGATGAATTTCGCATACAAGATGAGTTCTGATTGAAGAAATCTCCACTGAATGGACTAGAGAAATCAGAATAATAATTCTCCACGGAGGGATTCCTGCACTAGGATTGATCAATAGTCTTCAGATTAGCAAAGCATCTTGACGAACACTTGCATAATTATGGAGAAGCCACTTCTAACACTTTACCACGGCTCTGTTCCCCCACCAAATTAGGCGTCGCGATGACAAACGCTTGTGCAGGTTCTACTTTGACCGGAGCTAAGCCACAGACTGAATATATATATATATATATATACACATGTATTGAAGGTGTATCACAATCCCATATCAACATCACAAACATAAGATCTGGTACTCAATTCAAAATGGCGTCGCCTACGAAATATTTCACTGCGGGTGATAGCCCCAATCTCAATGCACGGAGACCAAGTGAAAACGAATCCCTAACGCTCGCTTATCAAACTCATGGCTCCCCCAGCAACCCTGCAATTCTTATCCCAACTTGTTTCAGTGGAAAGATGATGCGCACCTTATCTTTTCTTTACAGCTCCGACAAGTCTGCGCTGAAAGACTACTACGTTGTGGTATGTGGCCTCTTGGGTGGTAGTGAATCATCATCCCCATCCAATGCGCCTCCCAGCCTTAGCGGTGATCATTTTCCGATAGTCTCTTACGAAGACAACATCACACTTCAGTATCAACTCTGTCGAGCCTTGAAGATTGATCAATTAGCGGCGTACATTGGTTTTTCCATGGGTGGTCAGCAAGGTTACTATATGGCGATCATGTATCCGGACTTTGTCAAAAGACTTGTCGTTCTAGCCAGTTCCGCCCAGACCAGCTGGCATAATAAGTCATTTCTCGAAGGGCCTAAAGCAGCTCTCGAAAGCAGCCTTGACTGGCACAAAGGCCGGTATGAGGAGCCTGCAAAGGCCGGGACCAGGGCGTTTGCGCGAGTGTATTCGACATGGGCACTCAGTTCTGCTTGGTTTCGCCATGAACAATGGAAAAGACTAGGTTGCTCATCAGTAGAAGATTATCTGGTCAAATTCTGGGACAATGGAATGGGAATTTGGGATGCGCACGACTTGATGTGTATGATGCAATGCTGGCGTCGAGGGGATATCTCAGATCACCATCCTACCCACGATCTTTCTACCGCATTAGCAAGCATCAAGGCAAAGGTGCTACTGATGCCGAGTCGTACAGATTTGTACTTTCCTCCTGAGGATAGCATGGACGAGCTCAAATATCTAAAGTCTGGGGAAGTCAAGGTCATTGAGAGCGTTTGGGGTCATCTTGCTGGTGGCGAATGGGGCCCGACAGAGGATCAGGAATACATCTCAAGGGAGATTCAAAAGATGTTGGCAGCCTGACGATTGATGCAGTCGCGGGTTTTCCGCGATTTTGCGAAAGATTCTCAACACCTTACAAACATACATGATATTACAAGACCAAAATCCTCCTCCCCTTCTGCCTGAGCGCAGATATCCATGCAGGTGTATGATGATCACCTTGATCCTTCAGTGTCCATGTCTCCTTTACTACAGACCACAAAGATTTGATGTTTCCAATTCGGTATTCGAGCATGTTCTCCCACCACTCGCTCCATATTTCTCTTTTCGTCCTCTCTGCTTCGCTGGAGGCGATAAATCCCGGCCATGCAATAGTAGCTGTCAACACGGCATTATAGCCGGTTCGTTTCTTTATGCTCTCGATATCGCTGAGATGCGCCGCAACAACACTGACGAGGGATTGCATCTCGATTGGAGTACATGGAATAACTCGTGTGTGAAAGTAGATCCGAATGCTATTAGCAAAAGCAAGTATGTGCTTTGAGGCCAAGAGAACCGTGATGTGGTCAATATCGGACAACGAGTACAGAGTCTCCTGGCTAATATCCCACGACGAGATGTCTCTGAGTAGCTTATTGCAAGCCGACTGAAGGCCGGAAGGGGGTTGAAAATTCTTTGACTGATAGTATGATACGTTCTGCGCAAGAAGGGTCGTACGACGAATGAAATCCGCCAATGTTGCTGTAATTCCATAGGTGATCTCGAGGCCCTGTCCATTCCCGTGGAAAAGGTGAGGCATAGAATCTGCATCTGAACTCTCTGTCCAAGGTACTGGTTCCATATTACTATCTGTAGATTTGGCAATAATACGATGAAATAGGGAGACATTAAGCAGATGCTCCCCTCGTGAGCCAGATACGACCTGGGGGCTCAACCATCGAGCTATTTGCTCGGCACCATTCAGATGGATCCAGAATTCGTTCATTTGGCCATCAAGTATCTGCAGAAGGGGAAAATTAATTCGGCCAGCCAATTTATCGATTATTGGAGGGGGATACTTACATCGGCAGTTATTAATGTCAACATGACCGACAAAACTTCCTCGCGTTTTGCGATGGCAGCCGTCTTGCTAGCTTGTGAGTCACTTGGTAGGGGCCCTGAAAGCGAATCCAATGCGAGTTGAAGATGAGAAATGGCCTGGTTGCGGAAAGACCTTGCTAAGATGTCTACCTCAGGATTATCATTGTGGCCACGGAGTTGAAAGGCGGACGACGTGAGCAGGGAATATACCAGAGCAACCTTGCTATTTGAAACTCGCGAATTATATGACAAAGGCCCCCATGGGATCTTCTGAGTCACAGCTATCGCGCTAGAAGCGTATATAGAGCTGTATGTGTTTTGGGGATGTCGGATAGGTTGAAGGATATTTGCCACGTTATGGACGTAATGGTTCATCAGTGTGTTAATTAGAGTGTCTCTGCAAGTAGCCCTTCCAAGATGAGAATGAGCAATTAAAGATCTTGTCTCAATTTCCGTTTCGCGTTCTGGACTCCGCAGCACGTATTCGACATCCTCTTCTCCTTTGGAGCACTCCTCGAGTGTCTGGATCTCTTCTTGGTAGTAGGCTGAAGGAGCCTGGCAAAAACCAAACTTGCCAATGCTGGTATCAATGATGGATGAATCCATTTCCTGCTGGGCCAAGTCCACACGGCGAACGAAAATTGGGTCTCCTGCTGGCTCTCCCGTTCTGGCCCAAGTCGAGCTTTCATCAGTTTCGGATGAAGGGCCTTCGTGAGCCTCGGAGGGATGTCTTTGAGTACCAAACAAGCCAAAAGGCCCGGATAGAAGAGTTTCAGACGCCAAATTCGCTTCGCAGCGATCCAAATGATGCAAACGTTCATCGATGTTGTCAAGATTTGTAGGCCAGTGGGGGTTTCCTACTATGTACTACTAAGTACGAGTATCGTAAAAATTCGCGAAATCGTGGGCACTCACAAATTAGACCCATTGCCTGACGCTTAATAGCGGATGGAGCCACTGGATCATCGTCGTCCACCCAATGGAGCCGAACATCATAACCCTGGCAGGCGAGACCTGCCTTGCTACATCGTGTGCATATTGGCCTGGTGGTGTCACATTTCACCTTTCTGGATCGACATGTCCAGCAGCTATACACCTAATTAGTCATTGTAATCGATACGTGAGGGCGTCAAGAGGGTTTTCTTACCCCGTGAACGTCTTAGTTTTTGCCTTATTCTTTGGTGGTTCCATGGATCCCCGACGATCGCTTACTTATCTTTGTCATTCGTGATAAGATATGGGTAAAAATCCATAATCGGCACCTCGGTCAACGTAGATGTCGAATATGATGACAACTGTTTTATAGTTAGCATCATAAAAGGTCAGAAAAAATTGCTCACATGAAGCCTGCCGAGATCATGTTGTCCGTAATAACCTTTCACAAAGTCATTAGGTGGATAAGGAAGCGGGGAAGGTCTGTTATCTCGGGGCGGCAAAACTTTCAACCGCCCATTTCACTCCGCATGTTACCCTAGAAAATTGCTTGAAATTGAGACCATTTATATTCTCTCAAGGGGCTGCTCTTATATCCAGTCAGTATAATATGCTTTTCAGTTATGTACTGTTCTAGGTCTATATACGATGACAAAAACAACAGAGAAAGAACGATCTACGCTTCTACTTCGCATCGAATTTAGTACTTGCCGTTGTGTTAGAGCACTCCATAAGTTTCTAGCCGAGGAATGAGTCTAGCGAAAAGCTACTACTTACTTACGTTTGCGGTTTGCTTGACTTAACTTATAAAGGACAACTGTTTGGATAAGCTTTAGAACTAGCTAGCCCGCTAGTCAGACCAACCCGCTTATTTCGCACCTTGAATACTCGCTTCATACATACCGATACTCTTCTGAGCCATTTTCCAAAGACCGGAAAGCACCAAAAGGTAGGCGCCATCGCTAGACTGTAAAAGGCTAGAACCGAGGTCACCCACCCGACGCTGAGAGACTAAAACATCTGTAAAGCAAACTTTGAAACGAAAAACTTGATATGTACCTAGTGACCATCATAGCTGAGGATGCTGATGCAACCTGCAATGGGCCATATTTATCAATCATAAAAAGGTTGGCACCGGAGTAAGCTAGCGAAGAACTTATCATATTTAAACTTTGGAAAATGATAACTATGATCCAGTGGACACGATATTCTGTTGTCCATCCCGCAATTGACATATTAGTTGGTAAGACACATCTACCAGAGTAAGGACACTACAAGGGTGCACAACATTCTATAAATGAACCAGTTGTAAAACCTGACTAGTTTGACGATAATTTCCGTGAAACTATAAGGAATGGCCACAGAATCAGCGTGGTGAAGAAGTGACGAATCGCTTTCATGGAGATGTCTGGAGATGATCTATCCAACGCCCAAGCCTTATTGCGCGACGTCTCAAGACCACTTTCTTCCATTTTTCACTCTTCATTAAGACAGGAATATAGAATACAATAGCCACTGTGATGAGTGCCCTTCTGGCCTCTTTAGGGAACTCCATTTAGCTAATAAGAACCATCAGTTGCCCTACTTTCTACTTTACTACCTATTACTTCGTCTAACCATACTGATCGAGCTAGTCAACTTTACGAAGAGGCTACTCAGCTAGTAGAAAATGTAGAAGCTGAACTTTTAGATAAAACTAGTTTATTTAATTATTATTCTGTTATTTACATAAGGGCACCGTCCCAGCCCATTACTTTACCCCGATCCTCCAGATATTGCTGTGGTTCGTCGAATACTGGTCTGTTCGGCTTGCACACGGTATCAATATTTGGTAGTTTCCCTTCCTCAAAGTACTCCCTAATGACTTTATTAGTACAATCTGAGGGGTGCCCGGTTACTCCGTGCTATTAGGTCATGGTTAGTCTGGTATGACATGATTGTTCCCAAAATGAAAGAAGACTTACACCGACACCTTCATGGACTAGGACTCTACTTCCCATGAATCTGGCAGACGCCTCCCATGCGTGTCTCAGCGGCATGACGAGGTCGTATTTGCTGTTGGCGAACAGTATAGGATAACTTGTTTTCACATTGCGTAGAATATTGGTGTTCACTTTCTCCGCAGCATCGAATCTCCAAGAAGCACATCTCAATCGCCCAGGCGCAATTGCATCTGCGAAAGAAATTTGTGCTTTATGTGTCTGGAGTAGCGATAGACATCCTCTGGGCTCTTGGCGCGCAGATAGGAATCAGAGCAAGAGATGCCGAGAAATGT
Organism: Mariannaea elegans; assembly: GCA_930272665.1. Lineage (NCBI taxonomy): Eukaryota > Fungi > Ascomycota > Sordariomycetes > Hypocreales > Nectriaceae > Mariannaea > Mariannaea elegans. The sequence continues at coordinate 111,281 of CAKNEU010000081.1, forward strand.
ATGTGCGCCGCGGTTCCACTGCTGATCTGAAAATGGGGAAGCCCTTGGAAAGTGCATGGTTGACATGCTTGGAGGGGTAAATGTCATATTCTATTCACCATTCAAGGCATACAAGATCATATCCGCTACATGTGCCCAACGGTGAGGCACGTAAAGATAACTGAAAATTTCATGTTTCAACAAGTCGATTCCATTTTGATCGAGAGAATTTTGGATTATTTATTTGAGGTACCGAATGTGCATTACTTCCTAATGATGCCTGTGAGATTAAGATGAGCTACTTGTCGAGTTTGAGTTGAATGACATTTGATGTCCAGCATCCGATCCACTCCTCACCCTTCCATGCCTTGCCGGCCTTCAACTCTTTTGCCACTTGTTCCTTTTCCTTTGCCCAAACACCTTGCCGGCATCTACCCACCCGCATAAAAGTCCCATCTTAGATACGATTATTTAGCATCTCAATTTTTTTCCTGACTCTGGCTTGGACCAAGTTCAATTACCCCTTCAGGTGTTGGGTTAAGCTTGTCTGAAGGGCCAAACGGCGGAGTCCACCATCTTTCAAACGGGCGAGTTTAATATCTTTTTTCGGGCCTGATACTGTGGCTAGGTCAAAATCCGTAACCCAGGGATCGGGCCCGGGCCAATATGGAGGTGTCAGCATCGGGGCTCTGTTGACCAGTCTCGCTGAAACTGGGCTGGCTAGAGCGGATGGTTCGAATAGTCCCACAAATAGAAAACGGAAGAGTAGCCAGATGAATGAAGAGAGTTGAGAGTAAGCCATATTTTTGGTTTGTGAGCGGTAGCGTTGCCGTGATGTCTTGTCGTCGATTGTAGTGTGAGTGATTGGTTATGGAAGGGGATTTCCTGCTTCTCTCGTGATAAATCGGTACCGGCTGAAACAGGGCAGCCACCAGGTTTTATAAATGGCTATCACAACAAGAGGGAAGATTGAGGTCATAGAATGTCTTGATTTCTAGCTATTGGAAGGAAAAAGGTAGGTCTTTTATAGTCAGGATAGTTGATATCCTTCGTTAGGGTAGGTTGTTAGCTGGGTTAGCTTCCGGTCGGCTTGGTCCCGCGGCTCGGTCCCGCGGCTTACCTCCGTTTCGTCAGTTACAGCTTTATGTGACAATGGCAATGTGTGAAGAATGACACGTAGCCACTACTGAATTATACGCTCAACACTGTTAAATGGGTAGTTGGTTGTGTGGAGGGATGATGTTTATTGTAGTGGGTCACGACGTAAGTTTCGTATAATTTCAGGAACACAACATGCGACCATGTCTCTCAGAGTTTCTCTATTTGTGTTAGCTTACCCCCTGCGTCGGTTCTGTCACGACAATATCGTCGATCCTTTGTTGCTAGGTGGACCTCTCGTCAGCAGGCATCCTAATCGTGCTAAACATCACCGCTCACTGGTACTACTTCTTCTGTTATGCTCGAAGCTCTATGTAGGCGTTGACCAGCACTGCGTTAAAGTTCTCCAGTTTGAATGTATCTTACGAGTAGATCTCAGCCTTTCTCAGCGATCAAGTTAGCAAAGCATATTGGGGATAATCGTATTGGCTCGATAACCAACTAAATTACGCCTCTATTCTAGCTAATATAATCTCTACACGGGCCATTTCCACATTTCTGCATCTTTGTCTTTCCTCTTTGTTGTAGAATAAAATGGCATTGTATGGAGTTGAGAGTTTAAATATGCTATGGCCTGTTCATTTGGATCTTGGCTTTTCATTTGAACCCATTACCACTCTACTTTTCCTCGTAGATGATCTATGTGAGACTAAAACGCCACTGTCGAGCCTTCCGCGCCAGGTTCCCAAGCACAAGACAACCCCGAAGACCCAGAGCCAGCTCCTATATCAAACCCACGCCCATTTTTCTTCGCTGATAATAGACGGCAGTTCCGCTAGATAAATAGAAGAATCAAGCATCTCTTTCCCTTCTGACTCAATCATTAATTTGTTGGCCTAGTCTTGCGCCTTTGCACAACAGGAATAATTGGTAGGTATTAGGTGGCTGCGGCTATTTCGGGTTAAGAGCCAGTATGTGGCTACCGGTTGTGGTGTTGCGCCACAAGACGACAGGTTAGGCTGAAAAATTGGGCATCATCAGGCTTTCGCTGACACCATTTTACCTATCGTCGCATCCATCAACTCATCTGTTTGTCATTCAAGCGAATGCCATTGAATCTTTGACGCCTGCATGACTATCGAACTTGGTATAAAACATAATTCAGCAATAATTTACCGCCACTTTTCACCAACGAATGACTGACACTGAGCTTTTTCTTGTCAAGTTTGAAGCTTTTGACTACCTTGCGAGAGATCGACCTTGACCCGTCTACTTGCATCTAACCTTCATGGCAGAAGCATTCGAAATTGGCTGGCGTTGTAGGTGTCTTCGGCCTGACTATTCAGGTCGCGCAAGTGGCAGTCCAGAATGGAAAAAGGCACCAGACAACGTCTAGAAATTCAGAACTGAGCTTCTTAATCTCCATGCTGTGCTGTCGCAAATCAACTCCAGTATCCTGGTCAACCCCGGGTATGCAGCCGCGTTCGAAGCCGATCGTCGCTATTGTTATCGCGGCTCCACACTTCGTTGTCGAGCAGCGGCTTGAAGTCTTTGCTACGAACCTGCGAAGAAGCTTTGGAAACCCTGCTTGCTAAGTTGAAAAAGAAAGACAAAACGAAGAGATGGGACTGAGGAAGGTTGAAAGACACCCTCCTTGCAAAGGGTACTCGAAAGACGACCGAAGATCTTCACCGGGAGTGCCAAATCTTTCATGAAATGATCATGCTCGATGTCGCTGTTCTCGGAGCGGGTACCAACATGGAAGTTAAGGAGATACTGAAGAACCAGTACGAATGGCATCAAGAAGACGCGGAAGCCATTTCAGCTGTAAGGAAAGGCATGGATCAGCTACTCAAGCACCAGCATAAGTTGTATGATGCTGGAGAAAAACTCTCTCCTGACATCAAAGCTAACATGGCTGGACTATTCAAGAAACATCTGGAGTCACTGCCTGAGCGGGTAATGCTACCCATTCTTTAATTCTCGACGAGCATGCTAACAAGGAGCGCGTGAAATCGCTTTATCGTGAGCACGAGAAAGATCGGATGGAACCATTAATTGACGAAATCTCGAGAACTCTTTAGTCCGTGACCGAGATGTTTTCGAAGGTTTTCATTATTGTGGACGCACTTGATGAATGCCGAACATCTGATGGCGGCCGTTCGATATTCCTTGAGGAGCTTAGACATGGGGTAAACTTCTTTGCAACGTCGAGGGACATCCCAGAGGTCAAGGAGAAGTTCGACAACCAAATTTGGATCGTCTTTGCGAAGAGGCCGCTCAAACCTACAGAACTACAACATGCACTTACAGTAGAACTCGGCAAGTCTCAGGTGATGAGGAAAATCTTCCACAATCGGAGATACGGTGTCTGCTTGTGCTGGATTGGTTACCGTGGATGAACAAAGCAGGAATACCCGGTTAAGTCATTACACGACGCAAGAATATTTCCAGCGAAACCATGATCGTTTGTTTCCAGATACAGAGGCGGATATCATGAAAACTTGCGTTACCTATCTCTCATTTAGCGTCTTTGAGACCGGTTTTTGCCAAAACTGACGAGGGGTTTGAGAAGCCCCTGTAGCTGACCCGCAGTTAGTTATGTTTTCTCTTAAGATAACTATTGAGGCGGGAGGGAGCTATGCCAAATTGGGCGCACTTACTGAGTGCGCCCAATTGAATTAGTTCGATTTCTCCACTAATGTGTTGAGGAGCATTGTATTGGACCAAAGCGGTAATAGGGGTGGGAAGATTCCAAACATTCCCAAATGTTTGGAATCTTCACGCCTCCCCCCCCCCAATCCCACTTAGCTCGACCAGGTTCGTGTCGTACTTGCGAGCAAAAGTTGAGAACTCCAAAAAGCAGAGCGAGTAGTAGGCAATATGAACCCTGCCACTAGATCACTCCGTATAATAGTTAACTAATTATGTTTCCCCAGTGAGACATGATCTAGATGTGTGCCCAGGTGTGAAAAAGCCCGTCCTCATGGTAGCTTCAAGCGAGTCGTCTCGAGGGCAACATGTCGGCGCTTCCACCTTCCAGGACCATTCCCCATCTCCTAAAAGCAGTGTGACGTGGCGGTTCCCGTTAAGGAAGAAATTCGTAAGTTGGAGGTCACAGTGAAGAATTCGCTCCGAGTCTGCTCGAGAATCTGCAAACAATCCAATTCACTGTAACCCCAACAAGTATAAAGTCATAAACATCTGCTCTACTCTGATCTAATGATCTTTCCAATACAAATCCTATTCTGAATTTCACCCCTAAGCTCTTTAACCCAATTCAGCCAGACGCTATTCAAGGTAAGTTCCCACACATCCTTGCCTTCGTGATGCTGACCTGCTTTGTAAGGGCAGGTATTCTCAAAACCACAAGATGTGTTGCCCAAATCAACGCTGCAAGATGAACAATATAAAAGATGTAGAATTCTGTGAATTTTGCGGGAAAGAGATGCCCTGGTTCGCATAAGTCTTGGCTTCATCCTCTGCGAAATCGACAAGAGATAAGAAGTGGACGATCTTTGCTGGATGAAAATAAGTAGAAGCAAGTCTTGAATGATACTGGTATAGGGAGCAGACCTATTCATTCTTAGTTCCTTAATCTTCATGATGCGGGGTACGCTCAGGCTCTTGGGGCACGGGAAGCCAGAGTAGTGTGGGCATTCATTGGTATTGTTATTTCTAGTTACATCATATACCTAAAAATGACGACTGCCACTTACACCAACCTACGTCCCAAATGATGGCTCAATCTAAACTCTCTTCATTTATCTAGCTGCTCGTCCTTGTTAGTAGCTACGTGTCATTCTTCACATATTCCGACTTACAAATTTAACTATCTGTCACGGGAGGAGAGGATTGACACAGGAAACTTCCTTCCATGCTCCATCACTCTTACTACTATCAACCATGACTCACTCTAGATTTTCTCTATTCATCTGGATGCTCGTCCGGCTTCTTCTAATCGTGGGACTCTTCGAACCATCCACTCTAGCTAGCCCGTTTCCAATACGACAATTCAGCCTGCTTCTAAAGCCCATCGATTGGCCAGCATCCGACCCTTGATGACAGCATTGACTTAACCAGAGGATCCGGCCTGAAGAAAGATATAAAACGAGGCGTTTTGACTTGATCAGATAATCTTAACCCAATACCAAAGCTATCTATCAGCATCATCCAGACAACCAAAAAGTCTTCAAAGATCAAGGTCAAACTTACAGACCGCGATGTGATGCCAATTACAATTGCATTTTATTATACTCCCTTAGATGAATAGGCTGTTAATCTTGGGCTCTTTTATTCTTGGCCGAAAAATGGATCATAAACTGCGGAAGTTACATTACCGTTTGCTTTCCCTCGGATGACATCAGTAAATGTCACACCTAAGCGTTACCTCCCTTCTTGAAATTATCCCCCGGAGCCTAAAAAGTTAATTGAACTTGATCCCAGCCAAAGTCAGGGAAATGAAATTGAGATAATACACAATCGTGATAGAGTTGGAAATGGGACCCTCGTGCAGATGGGTAGACGGTGGTGAGGTATTTGGCAAAGATGAAAGAACAAGTTATACGAGAATTAAATGACGGAAGGCATGGAAGGGCGAGGAGTGGATTGGGTTGTGGGAACCGAATACCATTGAGCTCGAACTTTGATGAATAATTAACCCATCTTTAATTTTCAGTTCTAGGCTGGGATAATTAGATATTCGTGGTACACGAATGTTCATAGCAGGCTCGCGAGAACGGATGCGTTGGATGAAGTTGTGAATAGTGGTGCCATCCAAAGATTTCTCCAATAGCCCGTGTATGAGACCGTTAAATGCCATTCCGCCTCGACCTGTCCTTGGAGGCCAAGTCTACATCTCTCGGACTAGGCGCTCGGCGCGCTCCGTGCCGAGATGTTCGAGACGATCCGTGAATGCGAAAACTTAGGTATCGTTGGCCATTTTGGTGTCAGAAGTCATGCCGGGGCCCGTGGGGTCGGGGCAGAAGGATTGAACAGACTGGCGCCTGTTGAGCATAGGCTTGGAGTGACGGTAATGGCCACTGCAGGCGGCGTTGCCTCCTGTTCTGCCCACTGCTTATCGATGGCTACAGACAGTGCTGTATCATGTCAGTTTTGTTCGCCTACAGGACTGTATTGACGACCTCTGTAGCCATAGCCATGTCTCAATCGGTCAGCACTTCCTCCCCAAGACCACTGTTACCGTGTGGTAGCCATGGCGCTGTTGTCGACTGCCTCGAGCATTTGAGTTGGGCTTCGAAAGCCCGCTGGTTCTCTACTCAATTAATATGAGGTGATACCGACGAAGTGTCGGATATTCCCATGAGTGTCTCGAGGGCGGTACCATAATGCATAATGCCTTTGGCGTTTGCATAAACAGTTTGGATAATGTTACAAGTAACCAGCACCGTGTCCACCGTGTGTTGCATGAGGGCGATACGGCGGTCGCTGGAGGGGTGTGAAAGGGACTTGGGGTGGTAGTGTAGGTAAAACGTGATGGATGTCGTGAGATAAGACTAAGCTTGTTCTAGCAGAATAAGATGAATGAAATAAATATTGTTTGAAATACCTACCTAAATACAATTATATAATCCAGCGTGACGTAACGTGTAATTGTTACTCGTTGTGATGGATGGGCCACAACGTGGGTGCAGAAGTCAGTCGACTGTAATTATTAGGATGCATTCGGAGAGTCTTCTTGAATATCCGTATATCCGTGGCCTTCTCACAAAATCCTAGCTTATCGCCAATGATTTGTTAGGACGAATCAAAGCAATAGTTATGCATATGGTTTCTGCTCTTCAATACTTAACCTCTATCATTAAATGGGATCTTGTAATGTGGGAGTTCTTTCGGTTTGTATTGATGTCTGAGACTAAGTATGAGACATGACGGGCGGGAGGTCCTTCAACCTATTATTGGCGCCGTATTTGAGTGTATTTGAATATACGCTCTTGTAATGATTGGTTGTATCCTTAATTATTACCATTTCCAGCTTCTTGTTATGCAATTCACACACGACTAAGCCAACGGATCGATGATTCGGTCAGATAAAATGAAAGATGCTTAATTCTTCTAACTACCCGGGCTGAAAGGCTTCCTATTTATCTTACCTAGATGCCGAAGGCCTTCGGAAGAGGCTGTATCCGGTCTCAAGCCTCGCGACCTCCTTGTCTCAAGCTATCTAGGTTACCTTACCTAGGTCCCGGGCAATCCCGTACAACACTTCTTCACGCATATTTCATGGTCAGGCGACCAAGACTCGAAGAGGTCACATCGCAGATGTCGATCGACAACGATTATTTAATATACTCAGAGCTACAAACTCATTCTATGCAAATGGACGAAAATCACGAATTGATTTCCTCCAGGCAAGAAATTCAGGCTAACAAGCATTCAGCCCTCAATTGGACACGGTATCTTCCTCTATCTCTCAATTTCTGGTGAAGATTTAGATAAAGGCTTCACTTTTTGATCATTGTTAGTAGAGCGCTACTAATTCTTAATTCTTAGTCATCGGGTTGGGATGCTGTTATCTTACCATCTTCGGTAGCCGTCTCATGAAATTTGAAGAGAGTATTCGAGAGAAAAAAGACAAACATTTTTGTATAACATGCCAAGTTTGCGAGTAAGTAACTGGGTTCGATTGCTCGTCATTGGGCTGACTCAAGTTCTGGTATGCGTCTATTCTCCACTTCCTCGATTTCACCTTACGATTACTCATGTTTAATCACAAGAGAACTTTGAAGTCAGGCTGCAATTGCGTACTTTTCGAGCCAGGTGCAAATGAGTATACAACTTTCATTCTGTTAAAATTATTTTTTTAAAACCTATTCAAGTGATTGTTATGAAACCCTGCATTGAACTTCCCAGTAGATCTCATACCAGCAAGCTGGAAGCCAGACTAAATTAGAACAAATCCGTATGGGCAGCCTTAATCAGATCAGCTCCCTTCTCACCAATCATATAAACAGAGTTCTGGATACGGCAATCGGGAATGACAGGAATTACGGAAGCATCAATAACTCGAAGGTTCTTGACGCCATGAACCTTGAGATCTGGGCCCACCACGCCCTGTTTAATGTCCTTTGAAAGTCGGGCCGTTCCACAAGGGTGGAAGGCAGTCTGGCAGCGGTCCAGCACAGCATGATTCATGGCTTCGTCGTCATCCAGAGGCATTTCCCAAGGGAACTCGGCGACAACAATGTCTTTGAAGCCTTCTCCCTTCGTCAGGACGTCGTAGCTGAATCGAATTCCCTCTCGCATGGCAACAATATCAAGATCATCAGCGAAGAAGTTGAGGTTGATGTTTGGTTGCATGAAAGGGTCGGCACTGTTGAGCAGAACCTCGCCTGGAGGAGAGACTGGGCGCACCATGTCGACAACAACGCTAATATAGCATCCCTTCTTGGGGATGGGATAATGCCACTGGAAAGCACTGCCGAACATGGCGACGAAGTCGAGCTCAAAATGAGGCTGGCCGTCGGGGCAGAACGGGTCCTTACCGCCATTTGCCGCCTTACGCTCACGATAAAGCTTGTCGTTCTCAAAATAATCATCAATGCGCGGGAAACCAACCATCTCGAGCAGACCAGAACCCACGGGACCCTTACTACTCTTGGAATATTGGGATATAGCGGCAGAGTGCTTTGGGCCTTGCCGGAGTAAATGGTCATCCATGCAATATCCGTCCTTGACCTGTAGGACAAATGGGACACCAGCATGATCGAGCAAGTTCTGGCCAACGTGTCGAGACTCAACAAGAGTCTGAATACCATGTCTAGAAAGCTCAGCCTTAGGCCCAATTCCGGAGAGCATGAGAAGCTTGGGAGATTCAAATACGCCCTGTGAAACGATAACCTCACGGGTTGCGTAGAAGCTCAGCTCATTGCCGCTACCATCGATAACGGTTACACCCTTGGCCGTAAGGCTAGCTTCATCAATGATGAGCTTCTTAGAGTGCACTTCGGGGACAATGGTAATGTTCGGTTTGTTCTTTACAAACAAGTAGGACCCAGATCGCTTGCCGTGATAGATGGTGTCAATACAGTGAGTAAGGCCGATCATCTCTCCATCGTAGATATTTTCCGTAAGCTTGTGGCCGCGTGATAGCCAAGCTTTGGAGAGAAGTTCTCGGAAGGGCTCAAGTTCATCCAGAAGCTCGGAGTGAGAAATTGGAAGAGGCCCGTCAACACCTAGCTTCTGGAGATCCTTAGAGTAGCGACCAAGGTCGTCATGGTAAGTGCCAGACTTGCGGAGGTATGGGACAAGGGGGTCCCAGGTCCATTCAGAGCCACCAAATTCCTCCCACATGTCAAAGGTCGGTTTGCAACCAGGAACCCAGGTGAAGTAGTTCAGGGACGAGCTGCCCCCGAGAACCTTGCCACGGGTGTTAGGCTTCTCAATGCGCTCATAGTCGTCACGCTTGACCATGGTAGTCTTGTAGCCCCAATCGTGCGTGCTTCCCCTAAGACCCATGGCTGAAGAGGGTGTTGTGACTTCAGGGATCTGCTCAGGGTTACCAACACCTGCCTCAACAACAAGGATGCTAACATTCTTGTTCTCAGCGAGGCGACCGGCAACAACATTGCCAGCAGTACCACCACCAACAATAATAAAATCAAAACGAGAGCCGCTTTTGGGCGCCATGTTGAGGATTGAAGAATTATTGAAAGATGTGATACTCTTTTGTTTGTTTTGTGGTTGTGGTTACTAATAGTTGATATGCGAGTAGGGGGGATGCGTGGAACTGAGCTACTTAGCCAGGCCACCCCTCGACATATATACTTGAAGCCCCGCGTGCGTGCCAAAGAGATAGTGCAGATCCCTTCTATAATAAGGGGTAACGCAGTTTATTGAACAGAATTGCCACTGATAACCTGGGATGTAATGCTGCCCAAGACCCTTCTAAAGGGTGTATGCATGACGCAAACTTGCGTTAACTCATGATGCGAGAGTAAAGTATATTTCGGGTTTCAGCTTTCAGTACTAGCTCTAGATACACAGAGGTTAAGTGCCAGAGCAACTATCTCCAATGTAATTAGCCATCCAACATCTAATTGAGTTCAAGGAAATAATGTGGGGTAGACTAGATTGTGACTGCGAGGCCCAAATAGGTAGAACTATCGGGTCAATTATATCGCGAGGTCTAAGTGCCGAGAATACACTATGACGTGTTCGCTGTACGAGGCGAACCGATATCACCCCATTCCGTCAGCCCTCCAAACTCAAAGTCTGATAGATTGGCTCCTCCGGGACGCGCGGCAACATATTCCCAGTGGCTACTCCGTAGCAAGAAATAGCCTATGAGAGGCCGAAGTTAACGCATGAGATTTTCCTCGCCTAACGTATCGGCAATATCGGGATCAGATTGAAGTAGCTTTGTTTCGAAGAATTAAGACCTAACATCGTGCCTCATGGCTAAACAGGTACTCTACCCCAAATATCATGCCTTGGCCCTGACACAAATTAATTTTCGGACTGTATATGTTGCGGTGTACAATAGCCCACCATCGTTTTACACAAATGATCACTCTATCTTAGGCTGTTTTTCATTCGCAGTTCAATTTGACCAACATGTCTCGCATTCATTTAGGGTATGCTAATTACTCGGTTCCTATCTAAACAACAGCGGAATCAGAACATGAACCATTACCCCATGTTGCTCCCTACCTAGCAATGCCACAAGCGTCAAGTTTCGCCCCGGTTCAACTGGTCCTGGTCTTGTCTTACTCCAGGATACTCAGTTGATCGAGACTCTGGCTCATTTCGCGAGGGATAGCTGAGCGGTAGCACTGCCATCTCGATCTCAATTCACGATCACGCTAACACAAACCTAGCGTAGTTCACGCTAAGGCCACTGGGTTGAGTTGCTAATTGTTCTAACCCGTTTTTAGTGCCTACGGAGAGTTTGAGGTGACCCTTGATTGCACCGATATCACTTCCGCCGCTTTTCTGAACCAGGTCGGCCAAAAGACGAAATGTTTTTGCGAATCTCTACTGTTGGCCCTGAGCGCGGTCTGCTGAAACCATTCGTGATGTGCATGGGTGGGCGGTGAAATTTTACACAGAAGAGGGCAACGTGGATTGGATTTTTCAATAACACGGTGAGGTTATACGAAATGCGAGGCGTAAACAACAATGGTTAAATTTCGCAAGTCTGTTTTCTTCGTTAGGGATCCGATCAAATTCCCCTCACTGAACCGCTCCCACATATGGCATCCAGCCATTAATTTGCCCGATGCCAGTATGGTAAGGATCTATCAATGGAGTTTTTATGGTGGTTGGCTGACACGATTCGAAATCAAGCAAGTTCTGGGAGTAAATCTGTCTTATATCATACAAGTATCTAAGACGACCCACTGGATTACTAGTTTTCATGTCAATAATCTCGAAGGAGCCCACGAGCTTATGCATCTGTGTTTAGTGATTGAGGTAATCTCGCTTCGGTCCGAGCTATGGATGCCTTTAGTGGACATACTTACTGATTCACAAAATATGTGTGTTTTGGTGAGCTATTCTTAAAATAAATAATCTTGCTCTAACACGCATATCGCAAAGATGGCTCATTCAAGTATATCAAAGTTCACATAGAGAGTCAGCTTGGTAGTCGCAACTTTGACTGGGAAACTGCTACTCGTATTGCAGGAGAAAACCCTGATCATCCAGTTCAGAGCGAAAAGCTTCGAGCTATGGGTGTCAATTGGGGAAAACAGCTAACTTAGTACACTGCAGATATGTTCTCGCAGATTGATAAAGATCTCGGGAAGCGAATCCGTGAAGCCAATGAGGCTCATGTTAAAGGGTAATATTCTGTTGTAGGTCAAGCGGCGGGAGGTGAGTGCGCTGCTTTGCGCTACCGCCCTACTCATTACCCGTACCTAGTGTAGTGTGAATAATAGCGGAAATTCAATGTCGCTAGTTCCGAGGCCCTTTTCCCATTTAGTTTACGGGCGTAATTGGGCAACTAAATAAAGAACCCACCCAGATTCGCGATGTGATTCGAGAACCTTGTGAAAGTCAGTTTGAGATAGGTAATCTGTGTGAGTTGGATGAGTAAGACACGCCACCAAATTCACTTTCATCAAGCTACGAGCCAAAATGTCTGACCAAGCTGAGCTAACAAACCCAGCTACCAGAGGACCCCCGCATTACAGTCTTTCAACATACAGTAGCATGCATATCTCAAACGTAGTTATCACGCTGCTTCGTGGTTGAAAGTTTTGTGCCGCAAATGTACCGGTATTAGCGGGCGCCTAACGTCTCAATCCCTGCCGAGCTACACACTAGTGGTTCTCTGGATCGCTGTTGATTGGAAGGATTGGTTGGCTCGCCGAGCCGCCGAGCCGACGACGTGGTAATACACGTCATTAGATTGGCCATCCGTAACAACTCGAAAAGGTGTGAGAAGCCCGTGTGCGGGGTTGGACCTCGTGATACGATACTTCAAGGTGCGTCCAACAACGCTTACTATACATGGCCCTCAAACAGAGCAACAAGCGTCTCGGAGACATCCTGCTTCCAATGATTGCTAGGAGGTGGCTTCACTACACAAACCCTGCCTCTCTGCGCTTTCGGTCCAGTTACCCGAAAGCGATCTCAGCCATGAATCCTCAGCCAGTGGATGCCCCCCTCACGACGTCAGCGACCTTTCTTGTTGTCTCAGCTACGCAAGCATCTGATTCCATCCGCACCATCCGCAAGACACTGTCCAAGGTCAATGACATTATTAAGAATGTGTCTATCCGGTATCCCAGCGCTGGCCTCTCCTGTATCGTTGGGATTGGAAGCTCTATCTGGGATCCGCTCATGAAGGCCCCTCGGCCTGCTGAGCTTCATCCTTTCCCAGAGGTGAGGGGCACCACACACACAGCCGTTTCGACACCGGGAGATTTGCTCTTCCACATTCGGTCGGAGAGGCGTGATTTTTGTTTTGAGTTTGAGAGGCAGCTCATGGATCTGCTGGGGGATGCAGTGAGCATCGAGGATACGACTATAGGATTCCGATATTTTGATGCCCGGGATCTTCTAGGCTTCATCGATGGAACCGCAAATCCAGTTGGTCCTGATGTAGCAGATGCCGTTCTCATTACTGGCGCAGATGATACACCTGCAGCCGGAGGCAGCTATATCGTCGTCCAGAAATACCTCCACAATCTCAAATCATGGAGGGCTCTTTCAACCGAGCAGCAAGAGTCCATCATTGGCAGAACTAAACTTGACAATGTCGAGCTAGATGACGCCGAGGAAGGTCAGCAGCAAGCGCATAAGACCCTGGCTACGATTGAAGACGAAGATGGGAACGAGCACGACATTCTTAGGGATAATATGCCATTTGGGTCACCAAGTTCCGGGGAATTTGGCACATATTTCATTGGGTATTCGCGTAGGCTCTGGGTCATCGAGAAAATGATGGATCGCATGTTCATTGGAAATCCTCCGGGGCTGCATGATCGAATTCTTGACTACTCGACGGCAGTCACTGGAACGACTTTTTTCGCGCCACCTGCGAGCGTGTTGGAAGAACTGGACGACTGATCTCGACAAATAGTGTACTCAGTTGTAGTATTATTTGCAATATCATCGGAAATTAGCCTATTTCTAGACATTAATGACCATGCATTGATGATAGGAAAGAATCTGGTGTCCATTCATCAACACATGCTGCTGACCACCCAATCTTTGCAGCTTTACATAGCATAGATAGCAAACATCGTTCAACTCCATCGCGGGCTTCAGAACTCATGGATCCAAGAAGATTTGCCATATCCTGAACGTACATCGTCCGGTGGCTTTCATTCTCACCTTTCGCAAGGCCGTGGAATAAACACACATACAATCTCTGGACAGAACCTTGCCAAACTGACCGGTGCTCCTGGAGATACCCATCGACGTAGGATAGTGAGCCGGTATTGCTTGAATCACCCAGAGGATCAACTTCTTCGGAGCTACCTTGATGCGAGGCGGATGCTTGCAGCGTGACGCAGATAAAAAATAGACAAGTGAGCCTCATAAACTCTCCATTTCTACACTCATCTTTGTCGGAAACATCCTCGTGTCGATACCGCCATCGATCCGCTTTGAGCAGAAGGACAACATCATGGATTGAAGAATAATAGGACAATCCGTAGAGGTAAATTTCTGGAGAGTTACTCATAAACGTGCCCATGTCCTGGATGAATGAGAGCAGCCACAAACAGCGTGTTCGAAACAGATTCCCTTTGTTGCCTATAACGGGATGGGCACGCGAGGTCATTGTCTGCTCGCAAATTTCTCGAAGTTGGTTGGAGCTATCAAACCACGAGGGTTTGGTCATGAGAGTAACTCTAAATACTCCCATCAACAATCTGTCCGTTTGTCAATGCGGTACCAAGGATCAACTTACAGGTATGTCGCCAGCTCGAGCCGCCAGTTCTCCTCCAACGCCTCGACACCACCACGTGCGGCAATGATGCGCAATAATCCTTGATGATGGATGCGCCATTCAGCTTCTGTGCCCCAGTACCTCTGCAAAGTATCGGTAAGAAGGTCGCATGAGCCTGACATGATTAGGGAAGTACCTCGTAAGTCAGCAGTCGCAGTACGGCAGAGATGACTTCGTCTCCGACGGCAAGATTCGGATCACCCATCCACCGATTCACGATTCGCACAGCCTCAGTCTTGAACATTAACGCTTCCTTTGAGTTTCGATAACCCTGCATGCGGGCCAAGTGCGCGGCTGAGTGAGCCATGATGGCGTTGAATGATGCGGCGTTAGATAAGTCAAGTGGAACCCAAACGTCACGCATTGGGTTGAAGGTCGAAGCGTGGAGGTCGAACATCATTGCGGCATATGTGCTGAGCCCTAGTGAACCTGTTACTGTGGTGAATTCGATGGTGGTATCTTATGAGAGGACTCACAGTGATGCAATAGCTTGTGGTGCTGTGCGGTTAATTTCACTGGAAACTTGTCGAAAGGATCCAATCGACTAGATCCAAGGGCGAGGTTCATGGCAGACAATGCCTGTTTAGGGATCCCCTCCATCATCTCGGGTATTGTAATGGGGTCAATTGACACACTGCTTGCAGTCGCGGGCGTTGATACGCTCGTCGAGGGGTGAGAGCCTGGATGAGAGCCTGGATGAGAACCTGGGTGAGAACCTGGGTGAGAGCTTGGTTGAGAACTAAGGGTTGCGGTGGCTGTGGAATTGGACGCACTTGGGCTTCCACCAATCTTGCCCGGCAGGATGTGGCGGGGTGCTCGCCGTGAGTGTTCATTTTTCTGCGACGTTAATTTGTTGCGGCGTTTTTTCCAGTGCTCCCTCATTGCGTGACTCCTCACATGATGTTGATTTTCCTTTGTCACGAAGGTGAAACCTGGATTTTCTGTTCGAGTTCCGGGTGGTGAGGGCGGCATGGTCACGGAAGAGTTGCCCAAGAATTAATTACGGGGGGACAGGGATGCCAGTAGGTTTAGTATTTAACCCTTCCACATTTATAAGGAGCATCGCTACCTGCTTACTGTGTAGGAATCAATTCGCCCTGTGTCGCTAAGCCTAATCAGATGCCAGCCCACTCATGCGCAGTGTCTATCTGACTTATCTGCGCTATTGTACGAAAGCAGCTGTGCCTCTGCCTGTGGGAGCCGCCATGGCGGTAATTGCGAGCGCTGCAGTAAGAGCTTTATGGACAGGTTGGTGGGCGGGCCAGGCTGCGATACAAAGAATTAATGGACTTAATAGCTAATTTTAATAGTTAGCGACTTTTGATCATGTGAATGAGAGAGAGATCAG
Source organism: Mariannaea elegans (assembly GCA_930272665.1). Lineage (NCBI taxonomy): Eukaryota > Fungi > Ascomycota > Sordariomycetes > Hypocreales > Nectriaceae > Mariannaea > Mariannaea elegans. The sequence goes on from CAKNEU010000081.1 coordinate 127,129, forward strand.
TGACGTCCTTTGCGGCATACTCGAAGCAGTGGGGAGGGACACTCAGTGCTTGACCTGTTCAGCAAAGATAATAAAAATTTCTGGGTATAATCTAAATCCAGAGATATGAAATCATCATGGTGAAAGTTAAGTTGAATTGCTTCCTAGGCCAGGCGATCGAAAAAGAAGAGAACGACCTCCAATTGCCAATATGGCATTGAGCATGGATAATAAAAGGCCGAGACCAGGGGTTAAAGTAGAAAAATGATGCGATTAAACACTAAGATTATGCATTGGAACAACTCGCTCGTAATTATTCGCTCATTGGAATATGCAGTATTCCTTCCGAGCAGATGGATTTGTGTTCCTTCGTCCATGTTCCATTTGGCGATGAGACAATTTGAGAAATCCTGCGAATATTTGTCGGGATGTGCCCCAGAGCATTAAATTCGACCGTCTTGTTTCCAAACACATCATATTCGAAGCTCGTCATGCATGTGTGGCATTCAGCCCTCTCAAATTTTGCCATTTATTTTCTCTGGCCGTCGAATTATGTCGTAGAAGCCTTGTGTTCATACACAACGGACTGGCTAGTTGATGAAAGTATAGCGTCTGGCTCGTGATCGTATTAAACTCGGCCTCGTAAATGCTGTCACACCATTGGGATTCGTCACGGTCCCAATTGGCAGAACCCAACTGTTTAAACTTCTGGCCGTTGTCGACCAAACAGGCAACCTAAGTGGTGTCATCCCCATTGACGGTCATAATTAAGTCACGTTCAGTAACCCTTCGACGGTTGAAGTGGACAGATGTACTCTTTTACCAGTCAGCATCGTGGATCTATTGACAATATTGCGCTCAACTGTAGACTCCTTCTATGCCAAAAACTGGACAGTTATGCGTGGCAACCTCAATGCCTAATTTGACGTATCTGAAATCCTTCTAGTAACATAATCGTCCATCCGAGAGCCAAGTGATGTTTGTGAGTACGCCACCATTCGGATCAGCAAAGTATATATTAAATCTCGCATCTCGAAAGACCAGATCAGCAAGATTCTCAGGCCATAACTGTGCTTTTATTGACGATTCCCCCCTCCCGAGAGATTCGTATGACCCTATTGAGCCATTCTTCTGTCTGGAAATAAGAATATCGGCTCGGTCACTCCCCGTGAGCTCTATAATGTAAATTACTTTTATCATTGAGGCTGACTGAGACCAGAAGCTCATGCGAGAGAGTCACTTTGTTATTATATATGCACTCTGAATAGCCAGAGAGGCGACATTGCTTGTCGAGACATCTCGATGCCCCTTTCCATCTATATCCTCAAAATACGATGCAGAGTGGTCTATGACCTTAAGGTGGAGTTCGAGTCACATTGTCAGCCACCTACTATTCGTTGGCATGCCAAACGGAGATTTTAGGTTAGCAGTCTTGCGTAACTGCGTAAATCACTAACACGTCTGCTGAGGGTCATTTCTATTTTCTGGTGATAAACAAGGGTCGTTTTATTAGGGATTTATGGTAGCAGGCGTGGAACACTTGAGTCTCGGAGTAGGCGACGTCCATCTCTGCTACCTAAATAAATCTAATTCCACACGAGTATTAAATATTGAACACGCATATAGTTTATATCACCTTAAATGGATCTAGATGGAGTGGGGGGTACATTTAATATTAACTTAGTTACGCCATTAAGCTTCCAACCTAGATACTAGAAATTATACGAGCATGAAAATTCATCTTTTGCGATCCGCCTTCCTCCAAGATTTACAGCCACATGCTGAACGATTTTCTGTGTGCTTTAATTCTAAAGATTAAGCGGCAAGACCGGCCAGCAGACCAGCGACAAGAGTGAGGAGGGGAGCAACGAGACCGTTGCCAAGGCCAGCAAGAAGGGGGCTGAGTGCAACAACAAGACCGGGAACGATAGTACCGACGAGGCCAATGACCAGAACCAGTACCTTGGCAAGGATCTGGAAGACAGAGTGCAGGACAGAATCAAGCTGAGCTTGGACTCCAAGGACAGCAAGAAGGCCCTTAACAATGGTAGTGACCTCAGAAACAAGAGCAATGACGAGGCTTTGGACAGTATCGACGTCCGAGCCGGTGACCGTGAGGCCAGAAGCACCGGTAAGCTCAGTGACGAGACCAGTAAGAGCGGTCAGCAAGCTGTTAAGCTTGGGAAGGGCTTGGCTGGAAGCCTGAGCTTTGGAGATATCACCGCTCTGGACCTGGTTAAGGATGTCGTCTAAACGCTATTAGCTATTGACCATCTAACATTGAGACGTATCATACCGATGGAGCCTCCCTGGGTCTTGGCGGAGGAAACAGCACCCTGGAGAGAGCTGATCAGGTCCTGGGGACTGGAGATTCCGGCACGCTTGGCAATGTCAACCTCGTTGGAGCGAGGAAGGACGGCGTTGGGCTCGGCAACGGGAGCAGCAAAGGCCGACACGGCCAGAGCGAGAACTGAGAAGAAAGCAGCCTTCATTGTGAGAGGATGAGATGAGTCAAGTTGAAATGTTGAAAAAGGGTGATGAAGTTGGATGTTGAGGCTGTAGAGTTGTGTGTGATGAGAATGTCTAAGATGAATTCGTATGAGGGACACAGAGGGCTACTTATACCTCCACTCAGTGGCATGGGCTAGGGGGGTTAAGAACTTGATTTGTTATCCAAAGCAAGGGTGCATGAGAAGCATTCAGAGTTATTGCCGATCACTCTCTTAGCAAGCGGGTTGGGTTCCAAGGTTCCATCACCACTTAGTTTCCAGGAGTCAGCATACCCCCACCGCATTTCCACCGCATGTATGGACTTGACAGACTACACTGCACAAATACGAGTAACTAAATGCCGAGTCGATCTGCAGTATATGGTGTGGGGCTTTTGGCTAAACTGCAGCTTGCTGGGTTGGTGGTTGAGTTGGGCCATCTAAGTTTCTGTTCGGAGTTTTGTGAGTGCATTCGGCTCCCCCGTTAGTTCTAATCCTCAGCTCGAGTGATATTCTCCCGAAAATTTAACTACCGTGACCTCCTTTCGTATTCCTATGCCTTTCTTTCATCTGTCGTTCCCAATTCTGAGAGCAAAAATATGATTAAGTCCACTGGCGAGCAAATCCTTATGTGCCCCTTTTTCCTAATATATGTGGAGAGAAATTTCATCTTTGCTTTGGGCTATGAAAGCTACATATTGAAAATGATCGACACAACTAACGAGCCGTGCAGCTTGAGCCTCTGTTGTCGATCTCATTTGACCATGTCATCAGCCACTGACGACAGGCTGGCAACGCGGCAGGGCATCGGATATTTAATTGGGCCACGATTAAGTATGGGGACCTGAGCCGGCTTTTAGCTTCGACCTAGCTTCAGCTGCCACCTACTGGTCGCTTTGGTCGATCCCTTCCTGATTAATGCTCCAACAATCACCCGTCTCTGCCGTTGTCAGTCAGGGCGAAAACTTCGACGTTGCGAGAAATTAACGGCGCTGTACCCAGTATGCCATACAACATCACAACATCGGGGAATCTGGTTGATTGCCATTCATTTTTAATCCATCGCATGTAAATAAAGTATGCCGTGTCAAAATATATGCGGCAGATAAGACGTATCTGAGCGACAAAGCTGTCTTGGATTCAGTGCGCGATCGTGCTGGGTAATTAGAGGAGGTGCCTAACTGCCGCTCCACACGGTCCGTCTCCGAACTACCAGCCAACCAAGTGGCATCTGAACCAACGGAGCTCCGATTACCCTGGTCTTAGCGGGATACAATAGGGAGTTCCTCCCCGCGGTTTGGCTCTTCTGGGATATGATGTTCACGCCTGCATCGCAATCCGGGTGCCCATTGCCGATCCTTGATCCAAATAGGCATACACCAGCCACTTACTTGAGAAAACAGGATCTGGATCTACGCAATAGTTAGTGCTTTCCAGTAGACCGAAGCCAGACACCACGCCTAGAGAAAATCCCTCTGCACTACGTGGTGAAGTCCAAGTCATTGATAGTGGATAACTCCATTGTGAAAATCGAAAAACAAGCCTTTCAGCAACATTGGATCGGCTTCCAGGTTCGGATCTACAGATGCCGACTTCTTGTTACTAACCTCGGCACGCTTTCGCTGTGAAAACAAAGAGACACGTTGGAGAGATTAAATATTAACTTAAACGTTATGGTTCACTCCCACAAGCTTTACCAGGAAATAAATTATTACCGTTTATTAAACAGTAATTATGATTTGTAACGACTGTGGATCAACGGTCGATCGGATTCCAGTGCTTGACTCGATCAATCTACCCGCAGTCCAAATTTCATCTCATCTAACGTCAATACATGCTGAATTTGTTAGCTTCTCTAGTTCTCTGCGAGAAGAGAACACAGAAATAAAAGAAAGGATTAGGCACAAGATCGCTACGCAGTTATAAGATTATCTACTCAGTATACATCTACCGGTACTAGGAAGGTTGCTGAACATGTGCGCTATGGCAGACCTGGTTTCTCGGTGTCGGTCAAACATATTACTTTTTCTACACGGCATCCAGAGCCCGTTGGTGTCCTGGTACTTCGTGCTACTGGTCCATTTTCTGAGCTCCCTAGTCTATCATCATAATAAAGCAAAAGCCACATTCCGATGATGTCACGACGCTCAGACTGCGATGAAGGCTGATCTCAAGACTATTGTACAGCGGGTCCGCAAGGGGATATCTAGCGCCACAAATCCCTGCGTGCGCAATTGGCAGCAGCGGATAGGTTAGCAACGTAATACCTAATGCCTAGTTTGATTTGGAAAATATGAACTCCACGAGGATCGAGAGAGCGTCTTTGCCAACGAAGTCATCGCCCAATGTCCAGGTCTAGAGCTCACTGAGACTCGGCGCTCGTTTACCCTTCGCTCGTCAAGATACGTGGGGCTACGGGCGATTAGCAGAGAAAACTGTCATTATCGGAGGGGCGGGTTTTGGGGGGGTTCTTCCGATGTAATTACCTGCCGCACAAACAGGATCTTACCCTATACATCACTCACATAACGTCGGGTCCACCCTAACCGCCACCCCCCTCCTCCCGCCACCCAAATTTACCAAAATGGAATATCAACACCATCAACTTTGCGATATCATAACAACATCAATTTTTATGATTACAATCTAGATAAAGTTGAAATTCAAATAACATATCCTCATATTTTAATTCCTTCTTTTCAATTTTTTTAACAAATTTTTTCCCAAGCTGCTGGAGCTGTTTCCGTGTGTTGTAGATGTTCTCAATGTTCACAAATTGTTCGGAAGGGCTAGGCTTAACCTTCTTCCTTTTTGTAGGCTGAAAATGCTCAACTTGGCTCTTTAAGATGTGATTTTCGTGTTCCAAACCAGCTATCTTAGCGTTATGCTTATCCAAGGCTGTGCTGACCTTCCTGAATAGCAGCTGTGCTGTAGCTTCAAGCTGCTTAGACTATTGAATATTAAATAAGGCAGTATGGACTTCTAAAGATTAATATGGTATTAATAGAGTTATCTTTATTAAAGAGGGCCTTTTTTGTAATACTAAAGGCATTTTAAATTAGTAGCTTTCTTATTATCTTTAGCATTTTAGAAATTATAGGTTTATAAGGGGCTTAGCTATAGAAATTGGCTATATTTTTAAGGATTTCTAACCTACTTATATAGTCTTAGGTTTTATAGTTAATTTTCTTACTTTATAATAATATATTAATATATATACTTTATTAATTAATATATTATTTATAATATTAATAAGGTATTAAACTTACTTATAATAATATAATTTACAAGTAAGTAAGCTATATAAGTAAGTAAGCTACCTTGCTAATATTCCTAGCCTTCTTTCTTATAACCTACTTTTCTCAATATATACATTATATCTTCTCAATTAAAAAAGTCTAATATCCTCCTTGCTATTACAGCTATTAAAAAAGACCTAAAAACTACTATTTAAGAGGTATTAAGGGTTTATAATATTAGTTATACTACCCTTTAACGCAGGATTAATAGTTAACCTACCCGATAGGATATTTAGCCTAAGTTAATAAGATTAACTCTATTAGAAGAGGAGACTTTAGTAAAGTTTATCCTTAACCTAAATATATAAGGATTTTCTCCCTAATTAAGTACTATTAAAGAAATAGCCAATTTCCTTCTTAAAGATTATAATATTGTTACAGGCTGGAGCCCGACCTAGTAGACCCGACTGTGCCGGGTTTGTGCCCCTCCCAAATTCTACCCAACCTTACCGCTCTTATAACTATATAGTAGCAAGCTCGCAGCGAGAATATAGTAGATTGTTCTTCTTCTCCTTAGCTTTAGATAGATAATTTAATGTGGTTTCAACTTGTTAAATAAACCTCTATTAGCCCTTTATATATCTAAAGCTTACCCCAACCACTAGCAATCCCGCCGCTAGTTAGTATAAATAATAAAGAGACTATATATATCCATTTTCAACAGCTAATCTACAATGCAATTAACGCAAGCCTCGGGCCTATCTAAGCTTAAATTGCCTAATTGCAGCTGTAAGATACCCGTAATGCCAAAATGGCCCCTCCGCAACAACCACCTAATGTAGTTATAAACCCCCCTTATCTAAAACGGAAGCCTCTGCTAATACCATTTAAGTTTTTTGGGAAATGTAGTAAGTACCCTGCCTAATTATAGTATATGTAAAATAAGATTGCACTGGACCGGGAGGTGCTTGGCTTAAACTGGGACATTTAGTATTTGATTAATGTATACTTGGATATATTGCCTCAGCAGCTAGTAGCTACCTTCTATGCCTTAGCAGGGCCGCAGAATGGCTACGACCTAGATATCTTTATGGCATACTTAGATTGGAACTTTAAGGATTTAAACTAATAGGCTTGTGCTGCTAAGTTACTGCAAAAGCTCTAGCAAGATAAGGGTTAAAGCTTTATAAGCTTCCTCCTAAAGTTTAAATAAGCATTATTTAATATAGGAGGGAGTAACTAGGATAATATAGTTAAGATAACCTTCCTACATAATGCACTTAACAACCAGCTATAATGCACCTTAGTCCCAGTGTCCCTGCCGGCCGATTACTAAGGATAGCTAGCTAGCATATAGGAGGTGGCCTGGAAGATAGAAAGTCTTAATAGCTGCTACTGAAGGGCAGCTAGGCTGCTGTAAAGGACCCAAAGGGAAGAACCTAGAATTAGGGATGTAAAAGGAGATATTAGGATAACCAGCCTCAACCGAGCCGGCCTTCCCGGTTGGGAAAGGCAGCCTAGTATATTGCCTAGGAATTGCAGCAACCTAGCTGGTCTATAGACCCAAGTCGAAAACCGGGAATGTTATAACTGCGGCGAGATCGGACATTTTGCTAGGTAGTATAATGCTATAAAGAAGGCATTAAATACTAGAGTAACTCGGACTATACAGCAGGAAGGCACTAAGGAAGCTGCAGAATTGCTGCTATTAGATAATAAGAGCTTAGATAAGAGCTTGGAAAATAAGTAGCTCTAGTATATAATTGTGCACTAGAGCCCTTACCGGCAGACCTTTAAGGATAGGCTGCATTTTAAAAGTAAATAAATAGCAAGCCTATATTAATTATAATATAAATTAATATTAAATATCCTATTAAAGCCTTATTTAATAGTAAATGTAATTGCTATATTATAATTAATAAATCCCTTATAAAGAGGTTACATATTCTCTTAGTAAATTAAAAATAATAGCTAGTTAGTAGCTTCTTTAAAGCTACTAAGCCTTTAGCTATTAAAGGGGTAGCTATACTCTTAATAGAGATTAGAGGATATAAGAAATGCATTTATGCCTATATAATCCCTAAGCTAGGCTAGGACCTATTTTTAGGGAAACCCTAGATAATAGCCAATAGGGTAGTATATAATATAAAGAAGAAGTAGATTTACTATAAGTTAGCTAGAATTACTATTTAGCTATTATCTTAAGAAGAGCTAGAAAGGATTTGCTAAATTTAAGCGGTTAGGCTAGTTCCTATAATAGTTTTTACAGCTAATTGTTACTAGTTGTGGAAGAATTAGGAACTAACTGCTGCCTTAGTATAAGCTATTAGCTTAGCAAATATAGAGAAAGCCCTTAGGCTAAAGAAAGCCCCGGACCTAGAGAAACTAATGCCCACTAATATCTTTAAAGAGTTTAGTGCCCTATTTTCCCTAAAGGAAGCCTCTTAATTGCCCTTATATCAAAAGGGTATTAATTATAAAGTAAACTTCTAGCTAGATAGTAATAGTAATAAGCTAGTCTTATTATAGGGACCCCTTTATAATATAAGCTAGGAAGAACTTTTAGTTCTATAGAAAACTTTAATAAATCTTTTGGAAAAGGGATTTATTTAAATTAATAACTTAATAGTAATAGCCTTAATATTATTTATAAGGAAACCTAATAGAAGCTTATAGTTTTACTATAACTATTATATATTAAATGTAATAATAAAGTAAGATTACTACCCTCTTCTACTAATCTTATAAATACTATATAGCTTAATTAGGGCTAAGTAGTTTACTAAACTAAATATAATTACTGCCTTTTATAAGATTTAAATAGCCTAGGGGTATAAAGAATATATAGCCTTTTAAATAAAATATAAACTATTTAAGTAAAGAGTATACCTATTTAGCCTTAGTAAAGTACCTATAACCTTTTAATAATATATTAATAAGGTATTATAGAAATTCCTTAATAATTTTATTATTACTTATATAAATAATATTTTAATATTCTCTTTTAAATTATAAAGTAACTATAAAGTAAAGGTCTAATAGGTCCTTAGAGCCCTATTAAATATAGGGTTATACCTTAACCTAGAGAAATGTAAGTTCTTAGTTAAGATTATTAAATACCTAAAGTTTATTATTAAGGTAGAGGAAGGTATTACTTATAACTTGAAAAAGTAGCAAGCTATTTATAAGTAGGAAGCTCCCTTATTAGTAAAGGGAGTAAGGAGTTTCCTAGGGTTTGCTAATTATTATTAAATTTTTATATTAAACTACTCTTATATTATCTACCCTTTAATTATACTTATTAAGAAAGGAGCCCCCTTTAAATGGGAAGTTAGTAAAGTTAAAGCTTTTTAGTAGCTAAAGAGCTTATTTTATAAGGCCCTAATTCTTTAAGAATAAAATTTAAACCTCCCTACCTTCCTAAAAGTAAATTACTTTAATTATATATTAGGAGGGTAGCTTACTTAAGAGAATAAGTAAGGCTATTGCTATATAGTAGCTTATTACTTATAGTAATTAATACCTACTTAATATAATTATTTAATTTATAATAAGGAGATATTAGTAATTATAAGCTACTTAACTACCTAAAGTTTAGAGCTATATAGCTATAGGATCTTTATAATTCTAACTAATTACTAAAACCTAAAGTACTTTATAATTAAGAGGTAGCTTTTAAAATAATAAAGCTATTAGGCTATTAACCTATTATAATATAACTTCTAGCTATAATATTAATTAAGCTATAAGGCTATTACTCTTAATATACTATCTTATTATAAATAAGACCTTTTAAATAGAAGTAATAATAAAAGGGAAAAGGGGTATATACTATAGCTTATTTTAAATAAGGCAATTCCAGCAGTATAGAAGCTTTAGCTAACTTATATAAAAGTAATAATATCCCTATTGCTAAGAATAAAGCTATTTAAAGACTAAAAACTATAAGACCTTTAGGACTAAGCTATAGCTAAGGATAAGACTTACTAAGTAGTATATATTACTATTAAGTTATACAAAAGAAGCTTTCTACCTTTCTTATAACTTAAGGTCTAAATCTTAAAATATAAGATTAACTTAAAAAAATAATTAACCTTTTAAGAGCAGATTTAGGTCCTAGGGGCAGATAGTAAGTAACCTAATTGCAATTTTCCTAAAGAAATACTATACACTTGCCTAATTTAATAATCCTATAACTTAACTACCTTTAGCTACCTAGGATAAGATAGTACCCTAGCTATAGTTGCCTATTGCTTCTTCTAGCTTAGGCAATTGCAGTTAGTTTAATAAGTTATATACAATTATAATACTTATAAGAGAGCCTATATTTAAAGGAAAGTAAAATGCAAACTACTTAAACTACTACCTATTTTAAAGCAACCTTATAGCTATTTAATAATAAATTTTATTACTAACCTTCTACCTATAAGCCCTAATAAGGCTTACTACCTTTAGGTTATTATAAATAGATTAACTTAGTTAGTAACCCTTAAAGTTATAGATAATATAGAAGCTAAAGCTTATATATAGTAATTTCTTAGCTACTACTTTTGCTTTTATAATATACCTTAATTAATAATTAGCAACTAAGGGAGTAATTAGGTAAGTTAATTTTAAAGGAGATTTTACACTCTTATTAGGATTAAGTAGTAATTTAGTATAGCCTATTACCTATAAACCGATAGAGGCCCTAAGAGAATTAATTAGGAAATCCAAGTCTACCTATAAGTATATATCTCTTATATATAAGATAATTAGGGAGACTACCTACTTGCAGCCTAACTAGCTTTAAATAGCTATAAGCATTTAGCAATTAAAATAAGCCCCTTCTTTATAGAATATAGGTATTATATAAAACCCTTTACTATAAGAGAGGTAGTAAAACCCCTAAAGGGCAGCTAAGAATAAGTAGCTACCTAGCTGCTATTATAAGTATAGGAGATAACTAAGTACATTTAAGCCTCTATAGTAGCTATATAATAATATAATAAAGAGGCCGCAAACTTAAAGAGAACCCTAGCTAAATAGTTTAAGGTTAGAGATAAGGTATAGTTAAATATAGCTAACTATAGGTCTCCGAGGCCCTTTAAGAAGCTTAATTAGCTATACTATAAATATACAATTATAAAGGTTTTAAGCTCTTATATTATAAAGCTTAATATACTAAGGGCAATTTACCTGCAATTTTATATTAACCTATTAAGAAGAGCGCTATATAATCCAACCCCTAGCTAAATAACTAACAATATATAATTACTATTAATTAGAGGAGATAAGGGTAAGGAATAGGAGGTTGAGAAAATACTATATATAAGAACTAAGTGGAGAGGTTATAGTAAGATTTATAAGGTCCTTATATAATAGAGCAGCTATATATTACCAACCTAGGAGTTAGTCTAACTCTTAGAAGATACCTAAGCCCTAAAAGCCTATAAGTAATAATATAACTTAGTCTTAATAGTAGATAGATTGCAAGACTGCTATAATTTAGCTAAGGATATAATAAAAAAAAGGCAAAATATATAATAACTATTATTTTTATTTCTACCTAACCCTATAAGGGGAAATAATTAATCTATATATTAAATAATACTTAAGGACTATTAGTAATATAGTAGTAATATAATAGTAATATTTAATTATTAATCTTATTAACCTTATTCTTACTAATACCTAGCTTAGCAAAAAGGTTAGTAAAATTAATATAGGGAGCTAGCAATTATATAACTATACTAATATTATAGGAGGAGGTACACTAAGCATAAAGACACTTAACAATAGTGTATATAAAGTTGGAAATATTAATTAGGGACTGGAGCCCTATAATAGTAAAAAGCTACTGCCTTGCAGCTTCCTTACTGGCTGCTATTACAGCAGCAGCAGCAGTATCTGCAGCGGCGGTACGAGTGCGGGCAGCTTTATTGCCAAACTTAAGCTAGTTTAGCATATAGTAACCCGGGAGATAGATAGCTTAAACTTCCTATTAAGTAGCAGCAAGTTAGCAAGGGTCTAGTAAGCTTCCAGCCAAGGAGCTACCTATAGGGGAGCTAAGGTAATTATCCTTATTCTAGGGGTATTCCCCTAGCGCTAAAAAAGAAAAGAAGTTAGCTAAAATGGCCCGGTTAATCTTGCTCAACTATATAGCTACTAGTTAGCAATATCTCAACACTAGGCTTAAAGAAGGAATACCTTATTATATAGCTTCCCATTTTGAGCATAATAAATACACTTAGCAAATATAGCTATAGCAAGTTAGCAATATCCCAACAGAGTGTAGGAAGCTACTTATAGGCAGACAATAACAAACAGGACGTAAGAGGATTAACCGTAATAGCGCTACCCTTACGTTAAAAGACCTTACTAGGGAACTAGGAAATAGCTATATTAAGGTAGTAGCAGCAGGCGGGAGACCTAATAGCTGGTTAGCTATAGTTAAAATGCGTAAATGCAATGGGAACTTACGAGCTTATTGCATAGGGAAGATATAGAGCAGATAGGGAAGGAGGAGTGAAGAGAACTAGCTGAAGATTAGTAGCAAGGTAATAGCAATAGGAAACGGGCTTTAAGGTATAATATATAACTTAATAATAGTATTAAGAGGAAGAAAAAGAGGAAAAGGGCTACATTTATTATAAAATCACCTAAATACCTATAAACAGCTAGATGACAGCTGCCTAATAACGGCTACCCCGCATAAACAACCAAATACAACAGTTAGCAACGCAATAAAGGAAACGGTAGCTTTATCGTAGCAAGCACGCTGATTGCCAACAGGGCAAACGCTCATCGCGCAGCAACAACCAGTGGCCTCCAACGTCTCCCCATTACTGTCAAATTCTCGGAGCCTGAGGTACGAAAGGAGGGGCCTGAGATTTTTATAGAAGCGCCTCAGCCTCTAAGACCTAGTGCCCTTACAGCTGCTTAGCCGAGGGACACTAGGGAGGGAGAGGGGATATTATGTTACGGGCTGGAGCCCGACCTAGTGGACCCAGCTGTGCCGGGTCCGTGCCCCTCCCAAATTCTACCCGACCTTACCACTCTTATAACTATATAGTGGCGAGCTTGCAGCGAGAACGTAGTAGATTGTTCTTCTTCTCCTTAGCTTTAGATAGACAATTTAATGTGGTTTTAGCTTGTTGAATAAACCTCTATTAGCCCTTTATAAATATAAGATATATTAGTAAGTACTAGGCTATATACTTTATTTAGTAATAATTAAAGCTTAAAATATATTTTAATTATATATATAATTAATAAAGAGCCTTATATAAAGATTTAATTATTATTAATATATAGTTTTAGCTTAT